>JAPYZJ010000303.1:0-104899 GCA_030522765.1 Ophioninae sp. B BG-2022a
AAAGAAAAAAAAAACGGAACAAAAAAAATTGTCACGTTCAACCCCTCGCCAAAAGTTCGAATCCACCCCCTCCCCACCCCACTACTGACGTTTACGTGTGGGTGGTACTTTTTTTTTTACTGCTTTCCAGAAACGTGATGAAAATAGTGAAATAATAGCGGCGAGCTGCCGTGGAACAACCAAACCTGGACGGCTCGGTGTCTCCTCTTTTTACTTTATTTTTTATTTCCCTCTGGCGAAACTAGCATACATTTAATGGACGTAGGTCGCGACCGCGTTTTATTCAAATTCTAGGTTCCCTGGTCGCGTCGAAAAATCGACAATCAACTGGATCACAAATATGTTGGGACGTCCCGTTGTTTGGGGAACGCCTCGTGAATACCGAATTTTTCCACTGTCCCTATGAATGCATACCTAGCCGGAGATTTCGTGGAGTGAAGCTACGATTTTTTTTCTTTTTTTGAAAAAAAATTATTTTGCAAAAATGTTTGAAAATTTTTCATTAACTGTTATTGTCATCGAATCATACAACGTTCCTCTCAGTTCTTTTTTTTCGGTAACTTGTTAAACAAATTGGGAAACAGCGTGTAGATTTTGATGGGATTTATTCATTGAGGTATTTTGCTTCATTTTTTGGAACTTTGTGGAGATAAAAACCATTTTTAAATTTATTGAAAATTAATTAAGCAACGTAGTAAAATTTGGCAAGCCGTTGACTGAAATTCAAAGCTACCTATGCAAAATTCGAAGTTAAATTTCGAATCCCCGATACATAATTGTGCACCACCACACATCACTCAAATAATACGAACCGAAACTCAAATTAGATTGAATTCATTATCGTACAGATATTTTAAAAATTCCCCATTATTGAGATTACGTTAATTATCCTATAACAGGCTCGCCATTGTCAGAGAGTCAATAAAAATGAAACAAGGTGCATGCTTATTGCAAAAACACCTATAGACATTTATTCATTAAATTTTTCATGATTTTCATCCGGCAATACCAATTCATTAGTATTTCCAACGAGCTACTCGTCCAAGAATTGGTTTTGAATTTCGAAACTACGTGAACGTGCTCAACATAAATATAGCGATAATTTTGCGTATGCAGGACGAAAAAAAACAGGATTCTACCCTCCACTCGGATAATTACAACAAGCATATTACATCTCTCGAAATACATTTAAAAAAAAACGTAATTTGACACGTACCTATACCTTCATTCACCGAATACTATAATCATTTTCGATCCAATGCAAATTTTGAACCTTCTATTCGTTTTCGCCTGCACACAATGATGGTATTCAAAGACTTTTATTAATTAATTAATTATTCATAATTGTATTCTCGTTGGTAATAAAGCGAGCAACGGGAATTAAATATTGGTTTTCAGCATCGCGTATTTTTGTCATCCGAAAAAACATGTTATATCTATCGAGTGGAATAGCCTCGTATCGAGCAATATCAGATTTGTGATTGGCAGAAAATTCACGAGGTTTTCACATTACGCGGATAGTTTGGCTGTCGTTTCGAGAATGCCTTCAATGTCCAATATTGCGGGCCTGATCCATCCATATATGTATGTATATGAAAGAATACAATATACTCGTGTATATACATATATATGTGTATATAAACGTTATATGTTTCTAAAAGTGCAAAAAAATGTATATATATATATATATATATATATATATACGTGAAAAAAAATTATCTCACGCGTCAACGGCTGTGATGGACTATGTCATTCTCGGACTACCGAGCGAGTCAACGTTTGCTCGTGTCGACGAGAAAAATGCACGCATCAGCAAATACAATCAGAAGAATTAAATGAAAACTGCGAGTTCTAATAAAATTCATATAAATCCATACGCATCACTTCAAATAGCTGGACTATTGTCTTGTATGTTCATCCGTTCTACGTGGCTGACAATTTTTATGCGTTCGTGTGTATTCTGATATTGGAAAAACGAAATTGTATCGGCAATGAATTATCGATCAGGCAACCCCCGCTGTGTCGGGAACAAAAAAATATTTCTCTACGACTAGTCATCGAAAAGAGTGCGATTTTTCATTTCGTCTTTATTGGGGTACCAGAAAATGAACGAGGAGAATATTGACAGGCTATTTGACAGAAGTGCAAGTGGCTACATTTACTTTATCTCTAAAAACGTAAGAGAATGGATTCGAAAATGAGCAGCTCTCGGACCGTAAAGAGGCTTTTTCCAAAAATCTTCTGTTGTCCGAGCGTGTACAGAGGGACAACTATTTTCCAAAAACGCGTTGAAAAGGCTCACTGGAGATAAGAAAAATCGAAAGAAACTTTCGGACTGCTATTGGGACAAAGGTATTTATTTAAACTTCTTTTTGGGCACCTTTCTATCATACCAGGTCTACTCGTATCTGTGTAATAATCCAGTGAAGAGTAAAGTACTCAGAAAATGTCCACGTATGATGGTATCATCAAAATGTGCCATGTACCTAATCATTGATGAGACCTGACGATTATTGATAGTGGAGGCGACTGGAGTACTTATTAAGGGATCGTCTCAGTGTTGAATTTTCAAAAAGTCGTTTTTTTGCATTACCGTATAGCACTTAACATTCTTAACATTCTCTTAAATTTTTTAATCGAAATTCAAGTTATTACGGTCGTTACAGCGTTTCTTGTAGAAAGGGAACGGAGTGGGACATCTGCCCAGTCAGTCTCTAAACGCGGTTTTCTCGGAATGGTGTTTTTCAAAACGGTGTCCACTCTCAAAGGAAGAGTTTTGAAGATATTTATTTCCAATTTTGAGAGAACGTCTCCAACGTAATTTTCTATCGCATTATGGAGGTTTTTTTTAAAACTTGACAAAATGGCGCTGGTTTAAACAAAAAGGATCGAACTTGGCCCTTTTTCGACAGTTTTTTCGTAAAAAAAAATAGGGAGATTTCAAAAAAAAGCTTCCATAGCGCGATAGAGAATGGCGTTAAAAATGTTCTCTCTAAATTGGAAATAGACAGCATTTTGAAAAACGCCATTTCGAGAAAAACGCGTTTGAAGATTGATTGGGCAGGTGTTCCATCTCTCCGTTCTCTTTTTACAAGAAATGCTGGAGTGACCGTGATAATTTTAATTTCGATTTAAAAATTTTAGAGATTGTTTAGAACAATGTACCTATGCCATACGATGATGCAAAAAAAAAACGATTTTTTGAATATTTTACACTGAGACGATCCCTCAATAGTGGATCATCACAGGTCTTACCACACACTACGTGCTTATTTTTTTGCAATGCTTTCTCCCAAATAGATTACGAATTATGCAGGGCACGGTCTGGTCAAACAGACAGTAAATAGGAAAAGTGAACGTGTCGATTTGACGATTTTCTTTGTTGAGAAGAATTTTCCATGACTTCACCATTTGGATGAGTGACCATACAGCTAATCGCTCAGCTGTTGATCGATACAGTGACCATTTATCCGAAAATTTGAATAATCAAATTATTCATTGCGAACATTTCGGTTGTCTTCGCTTTCCCTGTGCCCTCCTAAAAACCTGCGATTTCGGATTAGTAAATAAAAAACGGGAATGAATAAAATAAAACGTAGAACTCGGTGGTGGAATTGATTTCGCTGCGTATCTGCCCGATGTCAGACAATCCGAGCGTTTTGTTTTTCTCTCCATTTGGATTTATCTGGATTGCGTGACAATGACAGGGCCAGCGGCTTAAACACGAGCGCCCTTTGGAAAACAGGGACGTGACGGATTGCGCAACGTTGTCCTCTCCAGTGAATTTTATTCATGCAAAAGGTGCAAAAAATAAAAATAAAAAATAGGAGAAAAAAAACAAAACACAAACGCCTATGTTAATAAAAAGCGGATGGGAATTTGGCTCGGCTTTTGGCACTCGTACGCGTGAGCACGATTATTTTTTATTTTCTCACTCTCCTCCTCCTCCTCTCGTGCTTCCTCGCCAACAAAAAAAAAAACGGAAATGGAGTTGGGAAAAGAACGATCGCCTCCGCACAGTTATATAGCACTATCGCTTAATATTTCCCGAGAGATGATCGCGGAAGGGCCACAGAATCGTATAAATATATCACGAGGGCGCTTTTCAGAGCCGCGGGAGAGTTGACCAAGTTTCAACGAGGACAGACACAAAAGCCTCGAAGACATTTGGCAGGGAGCGAAAAAGGATTTACGATGAAATATCCTCGCTCTTTTCGCGAGCTTGGTCTCTGACCTTTTTCCGATCTCGCTCTCTTTTTCTCTTTCTCTCTCTCTCTCTCAATTTCTTTCTCTCTCTCTCTCTCTCTCTCTCTCTCTGTCTCTCGACTTCTCTCGCCGTCTATCATCTTGGCGAGAATAACCGTAGCACTTTTAGCCTAGAATGGAATACGCGAGATATTCTGCATCTCAGTTTAAATGTTGAACTATTTTCTCCTTAACACTCCCACGTACATCCGCAAAAGCTTTTCTTTCGAGGCTTCGTTTCAGTCTACCGTCAATATTCTTATTCGTATAGCTCTATAGGTGACCGTATCCGAATCATAAAACTGTGCCACGCCGCAAAATTATCGACCAGCCCTTCCTCCGTTGATAAAAGGAATTAGATAAAATATCAATTGAATTTTTTAAATAAATGTATTGCAATGATAAACATTAGAGCAGTCCAATGCATTTCGTCAGTTGGGTCATTCTTCTTTTTAACCTACAATAGTCTGTCCTTCGTCTTATTATTGCATCTCGTTGGAGTATTGATATTTACGGTTTTTTAATTCGTTTCGAATAAACGTCCATATTTTCTTATCTATTAATATTATGTAATTTTTCAGTGATAGAGTGGTAAACCGAAATGTGGTCTCCACAGAAAAGGGCCACTCTGTCACACTATTTAAAAAAAAAACCGACGTTAACAAAGAATTTTTATTAGCCGGAAAGCAAACTTCAATTAGTCTTAATGAAAACACAGAAGCAACTTTTTTTGATCCCACACAAGTCACAATTATGTGTAGTTCAAAAACGAAAAAAAAAACGAAAAACGTCGTTTTATTGTAGGTTAAAAAGAAGAACGACCCAGTTATCGCAGTAACGACGAGAGGGTTTGAAATTCTTTGGCGCTTTTGAGACTCTGGAACTCTCTTCGGGAAGAATGAATCATGTCGATAAAAAAATATGAAGCCTTTAAAAAATATAATAAGGGCTTTAAAAAAATTAAGGCCTTAAAAAAAAAAATAAAACGCTTCTATAAAAATCTCGAAGTTTACATTCAATCACACTATTCGGTTCCCTATTACTCCATCACCAAAATATTTTTTCTAAAACACATTTTACGTATCCAAAAAAAGCATTTTATCGAGAAATAAAAGGTAGTAGTCCAATGCGTTTCGTCAGTCATCGAAGTAAAGACTAGAGGCTTTGAAATTCTTTGACGCTTTGAGGTTCTTTTCGGGAAGAACGAATCATGCCCTTAAAAAAAAAGAACTTAAACAAACATAAAGTCCTTTGAGAAAAAAAAATAAAGCTCGAAGTTTACCTTCAATCTCACTATTCCATTCCCTATTAAATCCATCAACCGAACATCATTGCTAAAACGAATTTCACGTGTCCAAAAAAAAAACGAAAAACAAAAAAATAGTTATCGAGGAATAAAAAGTCGTTTGCGTCTGTAAACACGAACGTGTCCGTTGTTGGGAAGTGTACGCGGAGGAATCATGACACAGCGGTTAGAAAATCAGTCCTGTCGAGCCGGGTGTTTCAAGTAGAAACGAGCCTGTCCTATAAGTGTGCGAAAGATTGGCGCTGTTTCTCCCGGCGAACGGTAAATTCGCGACGTGCCGAACGAAATTGATTTCAACTGGGCTATGAAGAGGAACGGGGGTTGAACGAGCGACGAGAGGGTAAGAGCCTCAAAGTAGGCGTTGGAGGGACTTAAGGGGAGGGGAACTCGAGAAACGTGCTTCGTTCGAGTTACTACCCTGCGTCTTAGGAGGTGTATAGATCTCGGTCTCGTGCATGCCCCGCAACGAGTACAGCTTGCGAGTGTCTCGTCGCTTTTTACAAAAGGATAGAATGGTTCCCCGAAGGCATTAACGTACTACGTGCCCTCCCCCCTCCCCTCTTCTCGCCCCTAACCCTTTTTATATTGCTCTTTCTCGCTCTTCTCGACGTATATGTCAAACTTTAGACTTTATAGCCCCAAGAGCCACTTTTATATCCGCCGGAAGTAAAAAAAATTGATACTCGCGGCTGGAGAGGGTTGTGAGGGAGAAGGGATGAAACCTTGAAATCGAAGAAACTAACGGCGGGGGAGGGGCTTAGTGATATGGGTACAATTCATACTGCAGAATGGAGCTTGATAAAGAAAATATATATTGTACGATTTCCTCAATCCTTGGCGTGCCAACGACACTTTCGAAGAACGAAAAGGTACGCAAAGAAAAAGCCGTAACTTCAAAAAGAGACAAAAGACGAAGGAGGCAGAAGGATGCTGGAAAAGGTTAGGAGATCTTCCAAGCCGGAACACGTCTAGATAGAGATCCGTTGACAAATCGCTTCGAATCGAGAAGAAAAACTCAATTTCCGAGTCTATCGAGCCTTCAATGTAGGTATATCGCCTCTCCATATACGAGGACCGTCCTTCCTCGTGTCTTTACGCTCCTAACGCGCGTTTACGCGCATCAATCTTCCCGCTTTCAAAACCGATCGCGAACGTTTTAGCATTGGGATTCAAATATGGGAATACTTTATTAAATTTTTTTTCCACATCGCGGAACGATCGGTTTACTTTTGATTTCACTGAGAAAATGAATGTTTTTGTTCTTTTGTTTTTTTTTTCAAATATTTTCTGAGGGCTTTAATGAAAGGGGAGGCTTTGATGTACGATTCCGATTTTTGGGGGTGGGGTAGGAGACCCGATCTTCGAATGACCAGAAGGCTCAAAATCCCGAATTTCAATATTCCGAAACTACAAATTTTGTAAAGGTTTACGAAATTTATTTGGGATTGGTTGGGTTCGTTAGATTGATTTTATACCCTTGATTTTAAACAAACCCACAAAAACTAAAAAATTTACGAAATTTGTCGTTTTGGTATATTCAAATTCGGAATTTTGAGCCGTCTGGTCTTTCGAAGTTCGGGTTTCCTACCCGAACCCGATTTTTTGTAATGCTCACACACGAACGATGAAAACTGAGAAATAAATAAATTTATTTCAAGCGAAAAAGTTTTTTTTGGGCTTGTGTTTTTTGGGGACACGTGTTAAAAATTCTGCAGTTTCACTCGCGAGCTGTCTACCGATTCTGGGGAAACAAAAACAAGTGCGAAACGTTTTAAAATCCACCACAAATAGAGTGAAAAAAAACAGAACCATGGTGTGGCCATCCCTTCATTTTAACACGGTTTTATTAATGCGTTTTTTGGCTGTTTTTTTGTTTGTTTATAACATAACCCAGAAGTAGATGCAATATTAATTCGTATTCTTTATTGATCTATTTGTTAGTCCGCTCGGTACACATTTTACTATTGATCTTCTTAAACTAACTTCGAAATGAGCAGGAGACACTAAACTTTAAATATAGATCAGAACTAGGCTAAGAACAAACAGACAGTCAGGATAAATATTAATAAATAAAACATTATTATGATTTTTTATATTAAAAACGAATAATATAAAACGTTCCTGGAATAAGAATAACTAAACATAATTGCCGCTAGATTCATACAGTTTTATAACCTCATACAGAGCGTTCTGAAAATTTATGATTGACAATTTCGAATAGTTTTACGATGACAAATTTTCAGGGCTACCAGAATGTACCAATTGAGTGTAGCCCACGTTTTTCTTTATCAACCACACAAGTTTTTTTTGGCGTTATAAATAAATAAATTTTCTTGGTAAAAAAATTAACTTATAAATATTCTTATCAGTTCGTTTAAAAAACGGAAAATATGAATATGAACATGATTTGTTTTTTTAATTAAAATCGTTTTTTTTCAACGAACCTTTCAATGAGATAGATTCAAATTAAAAAAAAAAGTCGATACTTCAAGGGGAAAATAAAATTGAGTTTCACGCACTTTTGCATTTGTCACTGTAAATACAATTGTCCGAGAAAAAAATGAATTGATCTCCAAGCGATCGCCTTACACGATTTTTCTTTTAATTGAATTACTCAAGGAGAGATTTTCGAAGTATAGTAACGCGAGGCATTTCAATTAAGACGAATCTGAGCTCGGCATTAAATATAACAATCGTCCCTCCGAGACGCTAAAGCTTTCGTCGTTCTCGTGCACTCCTAGTGTTATGCAAGTGTAAGCAACGCACACGGATGTTTATGAGGCATAATTAAGACTCATAATTGCCCGAGGGACTAGACGTTTACTCAGAAGTTCTTGTTGCAAGCACGCGTACTCACACACGCATGCATTAAACCCTAAGTTCTCAGGTTACTCAGGTACCGAGAATTTTACTGCACGTTATGCAAACCGCGTCTCGACAAACTTGAGCGACGGGCTTCATCATGCGAAGTTGTCATATGATCGTAGACTCCGAAAAAAAAATTATCATCCTGTTTTGTACATTAAATTATTGCTTAGTTCACATTTTATTTTTACAGTTTTTCTGTGAAATAATTACAATAACAACGACAAAATAAAAATGAACAGAAATAATAATAACTACAACAATAACAATGGCTTCGTAAACAATGACGATGACAAATAGTATAATAATTATATCTGGTTATGATTTTTATATGGAATAATAACAATAATAACAATAACACGAGTAAGATAGTGATAATAATAATTACAAGGATAACAACGGCTCCGTAAACAGGAACAATAATGAGTAGTATGATAATAATGATAATAACTGTCTAAACAACGACAACAAACGATCTGATAATGAAAACAACACCAAGAGCACAATAATACCAATTACGACCACAAAAAACAATATGTGAATTTTATAACTAGTTATAATTACAATAATAACAAAAACAAAAGAATTAGAATAACGAAGAGCAGAGGGAAAGATTGAAGTTTAAAAATAAATAGTTCAGATTGGAATTTGAAACGAATCATAAATATGCGAATATCTGTTTTATGAAATAAGATAAATACGTCGACTTCCATCAGTAAATAAATGCCAGCACACGTAATGATTCCTAACCCGGATAAAATTGATATCGACGATGAGCAATTGGAAATAAATACGGAATAACGTTTCCACGTAAGGAAGTAGAAAATTGGAGGGACGGAATAAGAATTGGTTCAAAAAGGTTCTTACGGTAGATTCACCTCTACGGGAGTTCAGCACAACGTAGAGCCCAATCCGGAAATTCAATATACTGTGTAATTCTCTTTCTATAAGTGCACGTGTATTCGTACATATAGAAAATCGATGAGGGTCGAGGTAGCATTATTATAAATACATATATTATTTATATTATAGTATTTATATTATAAATACGAGCGTTATTCTACTACTATAATTTCTGGTTCAACTTAACTAAGTGGTTCACGAAAATTACGTTTCCATTTACGGTGATGTTCACGATGACATTTTCTGCTTCGTCGATTCGTACGAGAGCTTGGACGAAATTGATTTTCATGCATATATATTCGAAAAGAATTTCCTGACGATTACGAATCGTTGAAATTTATGAAAGATGGAAGGGAAATAAAAAAAAGGAAAGAAAAAGAAAGAGAATATTTCGGGCGATACTCGTGGGTAACTCAATGCTATTTCTCTCACCATTACCGTCAACATCCATGCGAGAGTACGTGACCGTCATGATTTTTCTTTTTTTTTTTCAACCCTCCACGAATCCATGCAGATTTTTCACCCCGGAGCGAGAGAGAGAGAGAAATACTCACCCCTAACTCTACTTCTCTCACACCCTCGATTTCGTCCCTCGCATTACCATCTCTCTTTTGCTTTCCCGATTTTCGTTTTTTCTCCCTCTCTCTCTCTATCCCTCTCTACCTTTGTTCTCCCCTTCTCTCCCGAGGGCATCTCGTACTTTTTGTCATTCTGTCGTCGCTGCTCCCGACACGGCGACGTACGTGAAACGAATTTGTAATCGACGATACACTGCCGTGCGGCAATCGCTATACGACGATTTAGCGTTGCCGTTACTGTGACGTTGCGCTCCCGGCCCTGACCCTTCGTTCCTTTTTTTCCGACGTTTTCTTCCTCGCACAACCCTCCTATATTTTTTAAGTGAACTCGCGCTCTCGTCTCTATGTGTGGGTATATGTGTATCGATGTAAAATAGATTTCAAACGAAAAAGGACAAAAACGAAAAGTTCCGAAGTGCGCTCCAACGTCGAATGATTTATTCCCGTTTTTATTTTTATTTATATATCGTATATTGGCTTTCCACAGCTTGCGAAATTTCGGCGGATCTTTCGACAAAAAGTAAAATTTAAATTCTCCAAGGATCGTTTTGCGCTCTCGAGTTGTTCGTGATTTTTTTTCTGCCCACGTATTTGTGCTTCGTAACGTTTCAACCCCTGGTGAATTCCTATAATTATACGTTCTTATTTGTTTTTTTTTTCCGTTCAGAATCTTGGAGTATCGACGTCGCGAATTTCTATATGATTGGTACATATTCTTCCTGATATTCGGAAATTTTATTGTTTAAAAACATTAATTAAAAATGAAGTTATTAATGTATGTAAAGAAAGTCCTATTCGCGCTGCATAGCCATAGCATAGAACATGGAAGTTCCTATTTAAATAAATTAGGGATGGAAAAGTTCTGTATTTGATTTTTTAAATTAAGGAGAAAAAAGATTGTAGAACAAACGTTCATATTTGTTCAGAAAAACAGGTAGAACACTGTTTCATTATCACGTCGAAGAAAATATCGATAAATCAGTCATACGATCAAAATAAAAAATATAAAAATAAAAAATAAAACTTTTATAATAGAATTATACCAAAAAATATTTTCATTAAATTCCAACGTTACAAGCTTAAAGTCCATTTTGTTCCTTTTGAAAAAGCTGTAGGAACAAAGTTCTCCATTCGACAAAAAAGAAGTTCAAACAATGTTTCACTGCAACGTGGAAGAGTATATCAAACGATTATTCGTCCATACGGTATAAATGACAGAAAAAAAACCTTAAAAATCGTGTGCTCTAAAAATCTATTTTCCATTGTACAACTTGCAAGCTTGAACGACAGTTTATGTTCATTTTGAAAAAGCTATAACTGTATTATTCTAGCAATTTGGCTAGGGTTAAAATACCGTGACCCCCACCCCCCGCCATCTCTCTCTTGGCCGGTAAACGTTTTTTTTTGCACACGGCATCACGTGAAAGCGCGTGATTTTTCTGTATAAGTTGTTCCGCATATAAGAAGCAACAAATCTGCCTGCACGCTATAAGTTTACGGACAGTAAAACAGAAAAGCTCGCGAACGTCTCGCGCTTAGCATAGATATGAATTTCATGCGATCCCTCTGCTCCCCGCAGACTTCATCCCCTTTCAGAACAGAAACCTTCAGCATCCCCTTGACGTTCTTCATTCTTCTCGTGCATGCTCCCCGGGCCTTCATTCCGTCTTCAGCCATCCACAAGAACCTGGCCACATCGTCCTCTCAGGATCCTTCGAAGCGTCACACTGAGACAGAAAGAGTGGTGAAATTCTTCACGTACGAAAACGAGTGAAGACTCGAGGGTTGAAGTACCCTCTTTTCTGAGTCCC
Source organism: Ophioninae sp. B BG-2022a (assembly GCA_030522765.1). Classification (NCBI taxonomy): domain Eukaryota; kingdom Metazoa; phylum Arthropoda; class Insecta; order Hymenoptera; family Ichneumonidae; species Ophioninae sp. B BG-2022a. The sequence continues at coordinate 11,709 of JAPYZJ010000303.1, forward strand.
CATACACTTGCGAGCGCATATATATATTACTGTACAGTCGGAGTATATAAAGAATTTCACGTCAAAACGAATCCCGTATTGCTGGGTCTCTTGGCGTTTTATGGGATTTTTTATGCAACCCTGTTTTCAGTCAAAAGAGACGTCGGTTCGTTTAAACGATATTTCAGGCCGAATCATTTATTCGATCGTTTCCTTTTTTCTCGTCAGGTGCCAGTTGGTGCCGCTTACTTTCGTGAAACAAGCATTATTCGCTGTACGGAACAATATCTCGTTCGAGCATGAACAATTTTTAGATTTTAGATTTTTAGATTTGTTTTTAATATTTTTTTTCGTTACAGATTTATTGTATATTTTTTAATACGATAATACTGCCACGAACGAAAAGATTATTTTTTTTATTGAAGCGGGCAAAAATCATTTATAGTCTTTGATGGAGCCACTATATCGGCTGACTGAAAGTTGAATAATGGATCATAATGAATTTTGAGATTAGATAAAAATAGAAAATGTCAATTTAAAGGCTCTGCAAAGACCTTGATTTTGCAACAGTTTTTGTTCGCTAATGGACGCATCAAGACATTTTTGCTGTCAACTCCAGTTAATGAAGTGTCATCTATTTTCTGGTCTTTTTTCCCTGTATTTTTTTTAAGAAAATGTTTTTAAAAAAATTTAAAGAAATTGATTCGGGATTGTTTTAGGTACACAGAAAAATTACAGACGCTCGAATGAAATCCTAGTGATACAACGATTTTGTATCCAATTATAGACTGACCAATCAGTTTTAGCAGGAGGACAAGTCTCGTATTTTTATTCCTGCTATCTTTCTATTGAAAACTAATTTGCAATTTACCAACGCCAACAAGCTGCCAATTGCCTTGTCGACTTAATTCTTTTGCTAATTACCAACTACCGAGGATGAACTTGATCAGAGTGAAACTCTAGCTACTGCAATCGTTTAAAGAGGAAAGTGGCTCTCCTGTGGTTCGATACATTCTGGAGGAGGATGGAAATTACTTTTTGACAGTCTACTGTCTTGTGAATCACCCTGTACACATGTGAAATCGTGGTATACGTTGTGACGATTCGGAACCGCGCTTAAACACCTTATCCTTCCCCACAAACTACAACCACCCCCTCCGTCCCGCATGAAATAATTGTATTTTCCTTCGGTCATCCTCAGGCATTATACAGAGCGATACAAAATGTGACTGCCACCAGACATTTTTTTAAATCCTCGCAAATTTATCACCATTTTTTTGTTTCCGAGACGCTACCACAATTTAAAAAAATGTCAATCCTTTTTTTATTAATGTCGATTTCGATGTTCGTTTTCGAAACGATGTTCGAAAACGATTCGATTTCGATGTTCGTTTGTCGTTGCAGATAACGTTTATCAAATTTAACAATTAACGGAATGTAGGAACAATTGCTTAACTGAAAAGATTTATCAATTATCCCCATCTGCCCGTATCCTTTCGGAGTATTGCTACAGGCTGATTCAAAAAGTTTTATGAGAATTCTATCAACTATTTGTCCTCGAATTTTTTATTTTTTTATTTTATTTACATAAATATCTTGGGTACCGGAAGTGACCAAATTTTCTTTGGGAAAATTAAGAAAATGCCTTCAACATTTCTGGCGCGTTATGGCGTCATCGGGTTATGACTCAGCCTGTATACAAGTGTACTGACGTTCGCGTGCGTGTATTCAAGACGTTCGCGTGTACACGGTGGTGAGTACTCGGTGTCTCGGCGCGTGCACGCAATACTATGTACATTAGGGGAGGAAAGGGTGTATCGCCATCTTCCGGATAACGTGACGTTGCCAATAGCCGCAACCAAGTGACGCACGGAGTAATTAACGCCAGCTCGAATCACCACAAAGCAGGTCAATATTCAGACCGAACTGCGAGCATTTGTATCATCACGCGGTATTCGATCTTCGAAACGTACGAGGCGAACCAAACGACGATTCCGTTCTGACATGTCGAACATTTTTCAATTTTCACAGGAGATATGAGTTTATTTCTTGTTAAACTCATATTTGAGTCAACACCTTGTATGCATTTATATAATTAATAATAATTTATTACACTTTATATATCATCTTATATAAATTATTATAATATATAGATGATACAAACCCTTCGAATAAAAAAATCAATGTTAATATATAATAATAAATATAATAATAAAAAATAATTATGATTGAAAAAAGAAAAATTATAAAGAACCATATTGAGGTTTTCTGTTTTCTGATTTTTTTTTACTAAAAAAATATACAACGCCATTTAGAGATGGGAAATGCAACGAATTGAAAAAAATAGCGTGACCAATGAATTGGAAAAATATAGTCTGACCAGTGCCTGACTCGGACCACTGTATTCCCTGAGCACGCTTCGAGCGCCAACGTATCGCACAGCGACATAATTAATGCAAGAGACAATCTCAATAATAATAAATTACACGTCTGACGACAGGTTCGCTTCAGCAGACTTATCAGCTGTCCAAACAACGTTCGCTAAAACACAAAACTCGATCGAGAAATTATTCTTCCAATGAACACGAAATGTATAAACTACGTACGTACAGGTAAAAACGCTGCAACGTGTTGGAATATGAGTAGAGAATTCGGTTATTTCGATATCATCGATTCGACTGAAGCTGACAGATAATTTATCAAAAAACTCAAATTAATTAACATTTTTCGCCTTTGCATTTGTAAATCTACGATCGAAACTTGCTTCATATAATTTTTAGTTCGAAATGAAAGAAAAACGAATGGGAAGCATGAATAATTTTTATTAAAAACCATCAAAAAAATTAAAAATCTTTTCTCCAAAATTCAAAAGAAATGTAAAATGCTAAATTCAAAAGAAATGTAAAATTCTAAAGGCAAAAGAAATGTAAAATGGTAAGTCAAAATAAATGTAAAATCCAAAAAACTTTTCTCTCTCATTCCGGCTAAGAAAATGGCGCAGATGTTTTATATTCCATACAAAAAAATTGCACTTACATTATACAAGATATAATTTAACACGATGAAGGAATTGAGAAAATAGTTTTCGTTGTACTGCAACAAAGCAAACGTTGGAGTCGCATTAAAAATAAACGACTTCCGGAATCCTAGAAGCTTGTCAAAAAATATGGATTGGTGTATGAATAAAGAATGATTGATTTCCGGTCGTAGAGTTGCCAGAAATTATAATTAGAACAAAAATGGCGACTTTCGATCGAACTCTTATTATAAATCTAATCGATACGATGCTCCCAGCTTGTGTAACGAGCACGAGTATCGTCCTTGGATCGGCCTCGAAGTCGTCATCGATTCTATATACTGCGCCTCTCGCAAAATCTTGCCACATACCTACGTATGATCTACCGATACATCTCAGAAAATCTCTTGCGTCTATCAAGCCGCGACTACGAGGACGATCGATTTTTTCGAGGACCGTCATCGAATACTTCGTTAATCGAATCATTGGGCAGTCACAGAAACGTCCTCGAAATAAACGTTGCACAAACACATTGTTAAAAGCGAAGCCATAAATAAATCGGTATCTTCACCGATTCTGCGTCATTCGCGTGTATGATTACATTCACCTGTTAACGTCATTCCTATATTTACGCGCTCCGTTTCTTCGCGATTCTCTCGATCGTTCCGCGCGAGAGATGAGAAAACCGTTTGAGAGAGCATTGTATTCCTGGCAATGGAAAATACGCGGCCGAGCGCTGAGCTCGATCGCGAGTCTATAATCATCGGAAAATAAACGATCTTCATGAGAGAGAGAGAGAGAGAGAGAGAGAGAGAAAGATAAAAAAATATCTACTCCCAGCAACGACTAATTTATCCGTAAGACGTTATTTTCTTTTTTTTTTAAATTTTCATTCGACCAGTCACCGTTCGAATTAAATCGGAATGTAAATAAAGCGTTCCAGAATCCAACGGGCATTCGTACGCGAAATTTTCATGGCTTAAAATTTCGAACGTGCTTTTCGAGCGGATCGCTTATCGCGTCCGGAATTAATTAACCTGAAAGCTTAGCGATCGGCGCGACACTCTTCGCTTTATGCAAATGAGAACATTCGAAAACACCCCATAGTGAAGATGCCTAGACTGAAACACGATTATTTTGTGCTTGCAGATGCACCATCCGATCCAAATGAAACCGGCGGACAGCGAGAATCGTAACGGTGAGTACCGATCAAAATTTGTTGACCAATAACGATTAAGCAAATCCCAAAAATCTAGGAAATCTCGACGAATTAGCTCGTTTCGGTTGGATCACTGAATTTATTAGCCTGTTTGTCGACTTTATACGGCGCTTGCAGCTATCGCGAAGCTCTTAGTTTCATTTCGCATGTAAAATTAAGCACTACTTTTACCATGATGTTTTTTCTCGATTTAGGGGATTCAGGGATAACACTAGTCGATACAATTGCTTCATGGGTACCATGTTTCCATTGGAGAGAGGTTATTTAAAAAATCTTGTGTTTTATTTAAGTTTTTGTGCGCTCAAAGTTCGATGAAATTATAGAAAATTTTCGAATCAAATTGTCGTAGAATTACCTGCGGAGAAATTCTTCAAAAATCCTCTAACAAACCTAAACTAACCGTCGCAGGGTTACCTACGAAGAAATTCCTCGAAATTTCTCAAACAAACCCAAACCAATCGTCGCAGGGTTACCGACGAAGAAATTCCCCAACATTTCCCAAACAAACCCAAGCAAATCTCCGTAGAGATTTCTACCAAGAAATTGTAAAAAATTGTGTAAACAGATCGTCGTAGAGTTTGCGAAGAATTTTGTCGAAAATCGATCAACGAAAACAAAACCAAAAAAAGAACAATAATTTACCGATACTCTTCATTACTTTGACCCAAAAGACGTTTCGAATTTACGATTTTTATTGGCCAATAATTCGAGTACTCATCTACTCGGCTTGGGAAACCGAAAACGTATCAGTGAACAATCTTGAAAGTGGATTTTCCGGGTGCAGCAATAAAATGATTGAATTACTGGATGGACGTATGGTAGGGCGCTAGCTCGAGCTCCAATCTATGCATACACGAGACTCCCCAACACGACCATACGTACATGTACATCGATTTCAGATAAAATATCGATATACCCACCATCGTATTTTGATATTCCTGTTAATTCGGTTGGAAGCGGTGTGGGGGGGGGGGTCGGAGGAAGGGAAAAAGAGTAGGGGTAGTTTCGTGGATATAGGAAAGTTTATCAGCGATCTCTCGCCAGAGGCGAATCAAACTTTCCAACCTCACGTACCGCGCCGCAAGTCCGAGCTGGTTCGTAGTTTTACGTCGACCCTTATTGCCCACCCTCGAGCTTATATTTCGAGACCTAGGGAGTCGATCAATAATTTCGATCTTTATCGAAAATTGTAACGACATCTGTAGGAGGGCATGTGTGGGTGTAAGGACACGTGTACAGGGAAAGTCGACGATGAACAGAAACAGAATAGGGTAAAGGACCCTTACAGTCGAAGCGACAGGGCATGGCTGAGCTGCACTGATCACACATGAGTTGTTCAATATCGAATCAGCATATCTCGTATGTTCGTCGGTTTTATCGTCAGTGTATGAGCACATGAACGGTTGGGCGTAAAGGACTCTTAAACGAGAATGCAAAGACATTTTGGAATTATTCTGACACATGGGTCGTTGAACTTTGACCGAGTAACGATTTTGGCGATTATAGGGAATAACGTGACCATTGGATGACTTTGAAGTTCGCATAATCGAAATGCCACGAAAATCAGTTTTTCCAATTTTTTTTCCAATTTTCCATGTTAAGTTTGTAATTTCTGTAATTAATTAAATTGTAAATTAACTGTAATTTCATTGTAATTAATTAGTAGTAATATCTGATCGTTTCATGATTTATTGAATAAATAGTAATTTTGTTATTATTATGCATATCTTATATAATACTAAAATCTTATGTTAATATTATAATATCTTTTTTATCGAGTATCCAGTATCATCTTAAGATGACAGGTGCAACAATTTCTGAAAAATATTCCCAGTTCCGAAGATTTTGGAATTGATAATACTGATTATGAACGTATGGCAACATAATGTTTCGCGATTGAATCAACTTCAGCTGGAATGTATCGTATCCGCGAGGTGTAGTCATGACGGAGACGCAACTCTGACGATGAAGCCTTACAAGCGTTGGCTCGGTTTCGCCTTAATTAATTGGTTTAATCGTCAGTGGTGGCCGGTACAACTTCGGGTGGCCATGTCACGTTGTGAAATCCCGCCAGGCTTTCCGAGAAACCTCGCGTCCATATTACCGTTGATGGTCCACCAACTGATCCGTTCCTGGATAAGATTTAATAAACAATAATGCAGACATTATTTGTGACTCGATAAACATTTCTTAAAGCGACCATTCTATCGAAATCATTTTCCACACTCATTATATCAATAATTCAATTTTTATTAAAAAATCGTGAAATCGAAAAATTTATTTTTTAGCTCGATTCTTTCTCTTGCAAATTTATCGGCTCTTAGAGAAAATATAGACTGGAGAAAGACGCGAAAGAAAAAAAAGTGAATTACAACCCGTTCATAGAAGAAGATCGATTCAGTTCTGCCAATCTTTCTTTCATGAACAAACCACTGTTGACATTGAATGGTAAAACCCCAAACGATAAACCAATTAAAAAGTACAGGATATTTTTGGCATTCCAACCCTGTGCAGACGTCGAAATTTTATTAGTACGTCAGTTTATTCCGAAACTCTGCAAGTATCCACGGAATATCTCAAGGAATCGATAAGCATTCGGTGGTACGTCAAAATTGTTTATTCTTGGGATACACTCGAAGATAACCAGAAATTTCAAAATAATGTGCAATATTCCATCGATATACACTTCGATTTACTAGCAAGTTCAGTATTATTCTCAATGAAAAAAGAACAAAAAAACCGCGAGAAAAAAATCTCCCGTTGTAAAAAAAACTGCTCGTCATAGTGATCTTTACCAATCTTCATACCATTATTTGTAAAAAAAAAAAGATCGATACTTTGCTTTTTTCCGACTCGAATTTCTGTTGAAATTGGTAAGTCACGAAGAAACCACGAGGATTTTACATTTCCATATTTCATTCGCGCTTCGTAATCCGTGGTGTTACATCGTTTCGTTGATGGGAGGTGAAAAAAAAACCGCAACTTTACCGTGAGAATAAAAGCGGGAAAAAAAAATCTCTGCGAAATATTGCATAAAATAGGGATGAAAGTCGTTGTCTCGTGAGATACGTAAAGAATTCTAATAGAATATTTACGCCGAACACGTGTGCACACGAGACGCGTGTACACAGTGATTCGGGGGGTGTCCGCAGTGCGGAATTTCCGCAGCCCCATTATTACGACTCGATGGGGGTGTGCGTGTATCTTATTACAGTTTCTTCCTCGCTCTATTTCGTTCGCCCATCATTTCTCAGCAAGCACCATTGCCTCGTGTCAAACTCCTCCCCCCCCCCTCCCCCCACTCCAGGTCTCTCGTCAATTTTTTATGTACCCCAGTACGATAAATAAACGAGTGTACGACGCCACGACTCAACGAAATGAGACGAGCGAGTACATTAAATATTGTATATTTCTTGTAATAAACGACACAAAGCCAAACGATGAAACGCCCACAATTCATGCCAGAGGAAAAATGTGGTAACAAAGAAAAGACACTACACGGCTCGATGTTGCGTGGATAAAAAAAAATACTGCCAACAAACGTTCGTTTCGTCAATTTTCGGGCAATTTAGCAAATTTTTATTTTTCTTCTTTCGTATCCTGTATCGAGTTGACTACTTTTTTGAGTTTTGAGTGGTAACGAGAAAAAGATTACCAGACGGCTCGATTTTGCGTGGATAAAAACAAAGACTGCCAACAAACATTCGTTTCGTCAATTTTCGGGCAATTTAGCAAATTTTTATTCTTCTTCTTTCGTATCCTGTATGGTGTTGAATACTTTTTTGAGTTTTTGGGTTTCTGATAAAGATCCTCGACAAAATGTTTGACGATTTACGTCGCTCAAATTTGATTAAAAAAAATGAGTTGAAGAGCTTTGATGTCATAATTTTCGACTATCTCTCTTCTTTTCTCTCTCTCTCTGTCTTATATATCGGGGTTAATCTCCCAGAGAATGAACTATATGAGACGAAGGCCTCGTGTTTTTTTACTCCGTAACGAAAACCAACCGGTACAGGAACGAAGGCTTTATTTATACACCTCTGACATTCTATTTATTTTGGCTGACAAACCGAGCTCGTTCTCGGCCTGGCTGACTGACACCCCGTTCACGTGCCTTCTGTCCTCCCCCTTCCTCTTCCTCGCAGAAATGTCAGAGGGTGTTAGATCCTCCACTCATTACGTTACTAACATTATTACCATTTGTCAATGGTAACGTTCAACACCTGACACTGCGTACTTCATGCCCCACGTTGAACCCACTAATTAGACGAAAAAATAACAATTTCGCGGACCAATTAGTTCATCAATATAATGTGTTTTCTCAATATCTTCGAGTTTAGATATAGCTCACTTCTCTTCCTTATTACGATCTTGATAATTCAACGTTTTCTGGTTCCCCAGTAATGGCAGCCACTGTGGGCTTCCGTATTTTTGGCTCTTGTAGCAAAGAGGTTTCTAATAGTTTTTCTGTGCCCTCGGAAACTTGATACTTTTGTAACGAACTCGTGAGGGCATAGGGAAACTGCCGGAAACCCCAGTCGATATGGAAATAAATATTGTATAGATTATATATTATATTTATATTTATTATATATACATTTTAATATTATACATTAAATATATTATTTAATATTATAATTTTACATTATATATTTATTTTTTTGTCGCGCTATTGGAAAAACGGTAATCCATTCTAGCATCGGCTTAGACCAAACCTGCTTGTATTATATGGATTAGCAAAATGAATTTATTATACCTAATGAATTCACATAATCGCTGGAGACCATTGGGTGAGCGGAAATCAATTTTCGATCCCTGGTTGCATTTTTTTTCACGCCAGACGCTGTCGATTTTAAGGCGATTGCCGAATCTGCGAGCAAGAATAGCACGACGAAACGGAGTGACGTTCCAATCGGGAATAAATGATATAAATAGAACGAACCTCGAGGCGGGCCGTCAAAGTATCCGTTTTCGTCTCGGTGCGTGGTGAAAAATGCGACTCACCCGTTTGATTCGATTTAAGGGACTCGCAAGTGAGAAGACGAAAAAACAGAGTCGAAACTGTCGAGGACGGAAGATCGCGCGACGATGGGGTGAAGTTGAACGAAGAAAAAGAGAAGAGGTAGAATGGTAGATGAAAAAAAGGGGGATTTGGGAAAGAAGAAAAAAAGATGAGTCGAGGGGTTTCGCAGCCATGAGGAAAAGGAGCCACGGGGAAGCTCGATAATTTGTTCCCTGTCCTTCTTCATTGCCCGAAGCTTGCGGTGGTGCGTTCACGCGAAGATAACGTTTATCTTATCGACGTGGATGGGCTATGAAGCGGGAACTCCCCGAATCGAAATAGTCGATCGCCTTTCGCAGGTGGACGAAAAAAAAAAGAAAAAAAATGACACCAACGGTTCCCACGAGATAAGAGCACAGATACGTCATAATTTCACCGAGGTATCCGTCAGGAACTGTTTACATAAAATGGGATCTCATCTTTCGATGAGAAACCGGAGAAATTTTTGCGACGGAAAAGATTTTCCGGCTGTGGAACGCTTCGATCTTGTTCCATCCATGTTTTCGAAAATCACCAATTTTTGATGAATTTTTCAAGATGTATACGTACTATGAAAGATAAATCCAGGATATCCCAAAATTCACGCGAGAAACTTATTTTTCGTGCATTTTTATATTTATAATGAAAAATTGTACATTTTTTCTAATCCATAAAGTATCCAATAAAATACACAATCATATAGTCATAACTATTCGCCATACATCAGTTTTCAAAATTTCATAACTAAAAATGAAAATTCGATAATTAGCCCATGAAAAGGCGATTAACCATGAAATCCCACGAACTGCAAGCTCACTAGGTCATTGTACGCACCCGTATTTTTTTTTAAACTCGAATTTCGATGAGCTTTCAATAAATTTTGGATTTCGTAGGAAACCCAACGAAACGGAAGCTTCGATTTATCACCTTTCGAATATTACGTGATATAGTTGTTTCGAACTTCCGGTATGGGGTCTTATTGTAATAGCCTGACATCCATACTTCATGTGTTTGTGTGTGTTTTTTTTTATCGCGGCTAAGCCGAACGCATCTCGGATGCGTCGAGCGATGTATATACAGAAAGATAAGAAGGGCGTTCATAAATCAGAATATTCGAAAAGGCAAGGGAGCGGAAACGCAAACATTGAATTTTCAGCACCAAATAGAAAACATCACGGATACGCGGGCTCGCACACCTTCGTACACAAAATACATATGGAGAATAACTTTAAGCTCGTGCGTGACCTGGTGGGGAAAAAGGGCTCGAATATGCAACAAGAGAAGGAAGGATAGAGGCGCTCAGAATTCAAAGCAGATTGATGGGATAAGCCGTAGGAACTCTCCTGTTTATGCACGATGCTCTCATCCTCCATCCTTGTTTCCATTTCTCCCACTCTCTCCTTCACCTTCCCCTCTTTTTCTCCTTTTTTCCATTGCATGTAAAGTACAATGCACGTGCATTTCTTTGTCCGTTGATGCAAGTTCCTGCATCCTGTGTACGAATAATAGAAGTCTGAGAATTCCTTACCTCCGAGCGAAACTCTAAATTGGAACTTCCGGTTGCAATCAAAGATCGTCTGACTGACGAATGACGAAAACGAATGAAAATCGTAGTATTCGGACGCTGAGAAACGTTCGAACGTTGGTTAGATGGGTGACCGAAGTTCCCTCGACTTTTCGATGTTGAAGTAAACCCGGTTTTCCGCAGTTTTCTTGTACCCTAGTACGGAGGTAATGACAAGAAATGAAAGAACCTAAACAAACCCAAACGATATTGGATATCGAATAGCTTCGAATCAACTTTCCAATTTTTGTAGAAAGTCACTCGTGGTAACCATGAGCAATGATAGAACTCTTAGTTCTATCATTTATTAGATAAATCTCTTTATGTCATCATTATTTATCTCACCTTTATCTCATCATTACACTTTTTATAATATGACTCGTTTTCTTTTAAGTTCGACGACCTTTCAAATCGCGAACTGCGCACGTTTAACCCTAATAACTCCATACCGTGAAATAATTCCGAAATTGTATCATTAAAAAAAAGACGTTGTTTCTGAAAGCTCGGAATGAGTCTAAAGTAAACGATTTCCTCTTCTGTCGGGAGGGCATCCAAATACGAGGTCACAAAGGAGACGGAAGGAGTGAAAAAAATTTCCGACTGTTCTTCTCTTCCAAGCTATTACCAACGCATATAACGTGGATATACGAGGCTCATATTTTTTCTTCGTCGCTTGTGATCTTCTCGAGCCAAAGGAAAAAGTGGATGCAGCCGATGAACTTTGGAATAGGAAAATTGTGTACCGCCGGAATAGCCGGCGTTTTTGGAGGCCAGCCAAATATTTGCGTTTTACCTACCACTCATAAATGTCTTGGAGGAGACGGAAGGGAAAGAGGAAGGGAAGGGGGGAGGGAGAGTAAACATGGAATGCTATTGTACGTTTACATGTGGAAAATTTGAACCTTATGCCCATATGTCGCATAGCCCACTTGTATACTGATCCCCACCAACAATGTGACCTTCTTCCTTATAAAAAAATAGCAGCGACCCCTAAAAATTCGTCTCCCGATCGAGCATACGGAAAACTCGAATCGGACTGACCGGAAACTCCTACAGAAACAACGTTTCAACGAAACGTTCCACGATTCCTCACGAAGGTACTCGTGCACGTGACACGTGGAAAATTTACCAAACGCTGGTGTGCAAAATCGATTTCGTCAGATGATCCCATTAGGGCAACCGTCTTCCGGCGATATCCGTCCATTAGACGAGTTTTATGGATGCGTCGTTCATGCCAGCCAAGTTTTGCGATCGGATGATGATGATGATGATGATCTCGAGAAAGAGCCTCCCCCGCGATATATCAGCGTGTCCGCCACACTTGCCAAGTACATTTTTAAACGGAGGTAAGACGCGTTGCATCACACCGTCAACACGTTCGAGTATCTATCGACTGACCGAATTCAACTGCGGCTGAAATGGCATTGGCAAAATCAAATACCACGTCGAATTTATCCTTGTGCCTATCGACTAAACGATTCGCTTGTCGATCGATCGATTCGCCTGGGAAATGTCCATTTCTCGTGGTATTGACACTTTGCATTTGGAAAGCAACGGACAGATTTTTGTAGCTTGCTCTTTTTGGATCGATGCTCCCCTTATCTCTGATAAAGATCGGGTTGAACGCTGAAAATGGATTGGTAAAGTGGGGTGACGAAAAAAGCGTTGAGTATTAAAAAAGTGAATTTCAGAATAATTTGAAACATGAACGTCATCATTTTCTAACGAACGATACTTTTTTTTCTCCAACCGAGTATTCTCAGCATTCCCATATAAAATGTAAATTTTTTATGCATTATTTGAATGAAATCGAAATGTTTATTGCACTTCAATAATTCAGTAAAATCTTAAGCCGCTAATTCCTTTTTCATTTGCCTTCCTTACTAAATAAAAACGGCACTGAATAACGGCGTAAATAAATTAAAGAATTAAAACATACACAATGTAATTATGAATAAGCATAAATGATAAAGACAATAAAACATGAGAGTATTAACTGTGACATCATAAACTATCGATCAAAAAAGTCCATTTTGATCTGAATGCACAATTTTTAAAATCCCGACAACCAAATTGGTAACAACTTTCAAATGGCGAAGACTACTTTGATCCAGATTGAATATTTGGATTGCGAAATGTTCGGTCGTCCCATTGTCCCGTAATGTTCCCAATGACAAAAATTGGCTTTGATGCCAATTGAATTTTTGGATTGCAACTATTAGGTTTTCTCATTGGAGAAAATTTATCCAACAATGTCGCAGCATAATAAAGTTTCTCTGAGACGATCAAAATGCATAAAAAATTTCTACAACACCGAAGTTGTCGACCGCGTGTTCGGACAGCGGTACCAAACTGTGAATATACGTATGCTGGTGAACACGTATGTCATAAGGAAATCGAATTTCCCGTTGCTGACGTCGTCGTCATCGTCGTATAGTTGTCATCGTTACGGCCGGTTTAACGTGAATATACGACCGAAAGTGAGGACTCTCCTCTAGCATGGATCAAGATTGGCAAGGGAGGGTAGAGGAGACTGGTAAAATATGCAAAAGGGCTTTTCCCGAGTTACACGAGCGTGTAAAGGAACCGCGAAGGGCTGCACAGTCTTTCAGGTTTCGACATTCGTAACACAGAGGAAAACGAGATTAGAACGGACCTACCGTGGAAACTCAATAGTGGACGTTTTTTTCCAATGCTGTAAAAAATAAATAACACTACGTATCCTTTTTTCATTTGTCGAGGATGGGTGTTAGGAATAGCTGCGGTTGGTGATGGATGATAGGTTATGAAAGAAATTATTTTTGAAGGACGAAGTAAGATTTTTGAAATTTCGTTTGGAGATTCATTCGTATGTGCATCAACAACGTTCGATCCGAAGTTTGTAACTAAATATTAATAATTAAAGATGTTCAGAATTAAATTGTGTAAAAACGGTGTGAAGCTTTTTTCAAAATATTTTAGTTTAGTTTTTAGTTTGGTTTCAGTTTTAGTTTTTTTTTGCGTATTTTATTCCAGTTCAGTTAATTTTATTTTCGTTGAATTTAGCTTTGTTTAGTTTCACCCAGTTTGGTTTAATTTTAATTATTTTATTTGTTTCTTTTATTTCAATTGACTTTCGTTTTTCAAGACGTTTAGTTTATTAGATTAGAAGCTTGATCTTAACGGGCGTTTTTTTCAATATTTCGCTTCATGAAGAATGATCGCTAATTATTTTTAGTAATTAGAGAAAAGAAAATCCATTCATTAGACGCCGAGTATATCACGTACATCGTTTTGAGAAATATGGCTTTGAGAAGCAGTTCTCTTCTTGTAAACCACAAGTACATATCTTCAATCTGAAATTTCTGCAGTATACGTTGAATATTCAGATTCAATTTCAGTTGATTTATTTCGTGTTCGTCATGTCTTTAAGGGGCATCAAAATATTCGATCATTGGCGAAGCAATTCTTTAAAAATTTATAACCCGACAGGAAAGATAAAAGGCTGAGGATCACTGATGGAAGTTCTACTGTATAAATACATAGACTAATAAATACGTGCATTAGGCTTGTACGTGTAGAAAATTGTTGCATCGAAGTTGAGGCGAGGTAGGCGATTACGAGAAATATCCAAGAGCACACGCCGCTCGGGCAGGTAATGCATTTCAGTTTGTGCACCCCTACATGTATGGAGGAGACGAAACGGTCACGCCATATTCGCATCGGCTGTCGAGCAAACGGGAACTCCAAGCGGTCGTTAGCTACTGCACTTGCACACAGAGAAAAGAAACTTTGTACCTGTCCTATCAGTTCAGGGTTGACTGTCAGCACATCCGGCTGTTTTGAGGACAAACCTAACGTTTTTTGTCTTCATAATTGCTTTTTGGGACTTAAAAGTCTTTGTAATGTCTGTAAATATATATCCACGTAGATCTGAGGCTACGACTTTTGAAGACATTGGACTTTACGTTTGATGAGGATTACGGAAAAGAGTGAGGGTGGTCCTTGATGTTTCACGTTGACAGATACGTACATGAACGAGTTGCGTGTACAGTCTGATAGTAGAAAGACGTAAAACGTATCCTTCAACGCATAAAATTACGTAAGCTAAGCTCTTTTGTCTACAAATAGTTTTCGTACCTCGTCATGTTTCATGAGGGTGAGTATACAGGGGTAGTTGTCGACAGCTGCAAGTATTCGTCCACAGGGTGTTCGTAAACACGTCATATACAGGGATTCTTCATAGAATAATGATTTATAGGAATATCAAAGTTTACCCTTGAAAACAATTGAATTGGCTTTAGTTTATAGGAAATAAAGTAGGATACTTCGAAAATTCTGTAACGTCATTTGCACCATTTTTTTGTTGTTTTTGGAAAATGAAATGATCTGTAATGATATTTGGGTATGAAAATTGTATTTATAAGTTTGAATTATTTTTCCTCTTAAAAACATCGTTAAATTATTAATTCGAGTTAGCTTTCCTTGTTTCAATGAAATGCAGTCATTTAAATAAAAAAGCAAAGTCTGAAACCCCAAAAGCGCACCGATGCTATCGTGTAGGCAACATTTAAGAAAGGATTTTTTGACATTTTTCTCTTAAGGGATTCAAACAGATGACGTTTCAGAGAAATTTAAGGTTTCCTTCGGCGTTTTCTCAAAATTAACTCTGAAGGGGGTAAAGTTAATTTTTTTCAATTACGATACAATTAAGCGGGTTTTTAAAAGTATGAACAAATTAGAATTGCTGCTCAGCTGATTGGCTATAAATTAAGAACGATGTATTTGAACACTTGAATCAAATGGTTTCTTAAGAGGTTGGAAAATGTTTCAACAATAATTTCAAAATCGTCGAGAACGAAGTTGGGGACGAAAGTTAATTGTAAATAAATTCAGAACTCATAGTGTTTATTAGATGAATAAATAAACCCGTTTTTTTTTAATATTTGTAACTAATGTGTTTGTTTGCATTTATGAATAAGCTACTAGTACGAACATTTTATTATCGGGACACCCTGTACGTTATCGCAACGATTCGCATCGCGTTTCCATTTCTGTTTGTCGCATCGATCGACGGGTTTACCAGCGGCTCGTTCCGACGAAGAAAGTCCACGTAGCCTGCGAGGCTACATTGTGACCCTTCCAAACAACCTCAATGATCGATATCTTTCAGTGACAAATTGCATCTCCAATGAATCCGAATTTTTCATTTCTAATATTTCCACTGGCAAGTAGCACGATCCACATCGTGACAGTTGATGTGATAGGTGAATTTTAACGTTTGTAGGATGTCAAAAGTGAGCCAAAGAGAATGTCTTCCCGATCACCTGGGCGAGTATCGACGGATTTCTAAGATCGTAAATGTTGGATCTCTGTAATACTAGTTCAAATGGAATAACACCAATAATGCATGACCGTAACAGTTGTCACCTGAAAACCTCGGTTGCCCGAGATATCCCGACTTTTTCTCGTGTACATAAAACGCTAGAACGAGAGAAATATTCTCGTCCCATACATAATGCATTCGAGTCCATGGCTCTCCAAACTCCACCTCGATCTATTGCTCCTTCCATCCTGGAACTGACTTTTTCTCTTTTTTTGCTTCGATTCGTATCATCGCCTTGAGAGCTATATATTTATTTGCTAGTATATATCATCGTAAAAGTGAGTCAAAGACTCGGATGACCCCGTGGCCAACCCACTATTTATTCAACTCATATAGCATGCCGGAAATATCGATAGTCAATGGCAATCGACCACTCGTGTCGTTTCAATTTTCGGCATCGAAAAACCTCCACTTCTGATATACACGTGAATGAAAGAAAAAAAGGGTCATCCGCACTTTAAGTAGACGGAATACATTCTTTTGAAGTAGCTGAATGCTAAAATCCGATCGGAATCCGAAGGGTTATGGCACTGGTTATAATCCATGACAGCTGATCTCAGATCGTGATATAAACGGATTATAAATCGATTGTGAAAAGTTGAGTTCATTTTCGAAACGTTAGAGATTGTAAATTTTGAAAGCAACGACGTTTTGCTTCGCGCCGAAATTGTTGTAATTCTTTTCACATATTTAGATAGGAAATTTATTCCAACGGGAAGCAGGTGACGAGTCGATGTAAAATAAACTAATTTGCAATCCTTTTCTTTTTTTTCCTCGTCATTTCGAAATATGCCCGTTTTTCGAAACGTTTCAAAAATATTGTATTTTGGTTGTAGATTGTTTATGAGAAGACCCATTTCAAAAAAATTCGCAACTCAAATAAATAAAACGTTTAAAATTAAAACGACTTTCGAAATTTATGAAACCAAAAATTTGAAGACGTTGCATGATTTTGGTAGAATGGATTTGGGCAAAGTTATTTGTAATCCTTTATTTATTTCGCTATCCGGAAACATTTTTTTTCTTATATTTTCGTACGGTTTTTTTTACATTTTTCTCTCTCGAAAAAATGTTTGTTCCATCAATTTGTAAATTGTAAAACGTTTTTTTTTTGTCAATTCAAGATTGTACATTTTTTTATGGGTTGTTCTACAGACATGGCTTATTTAAAATAAAATCTGTGATTCTTTTTTTAACGATTTCGTCATATCGGAAAAAAATGTCTTGCTTGTAAGATCGTCGATTTTGTTATGAAGAGCTCAGGCGACGATTCGGTAATATCGTCTGAAAAAAAAAATTCTTAAAAAGAAATTCAAAGAGTTTCGATAATGCAGGACTTGCAGACTTTTTAAACATAATTTTTTTAATGTTTATGATCATTGACTGATATTTTCGTTTTCATTAACGATAATATGCATAAAATGAAATGAGTGGCGAATATGCGAAATTATTTCCTGCCTTTTTTGGTTCGTTTACACTTCGAAATTTGCTGAATAAAAAAGTTGGCTGGGTGTTGATGCTTTCAAGGATGAAGCTAGCGGCAAGTCACAGTGACAGTTTTGAACATCGACCTTATTGTCGAACCGATCGCCACAAGGACTTGGGTATGTTATGCATAATTGTTAATAGCAAAAAGCAGCAATCCTCGACGAGAGTTCCATGTACAATCAATACAGGCCTGTCGAACGTATTATTATATTATTATGTTTTCATATATGTGCACAGTGGTTTGTCATTTGGACAAGTTTTTCTCTCGTAAGCGGATACGTTTTAAAACCAGTTTACGATATTTAAGAAACTAAAAAGCTTTGCTGCATCAAATAGCATACGATGTATTTTCTTCGATTTTTTTATTTTGCACGCCGTTTTGACATTTTGAGTCTGCGTACATTTTTTTGCTTTATAGAAATATTTTGACAAACTGCGAAGTTATTATTATTCAATAAAAGTGCAGCCCGTGTTTTATTATCCAATGAAATGTTATAGTAGTCAATATGTGTTACGTTCAACAATATGTTGAATATAATTCAACGAAAGTACAGCCCGACTTTTATTAATCATGTTCATTGAAACTTGTACAATCAACAATAAAACATATCAACATGAACATGAAATATTTTATATAAATCTTTTATTTTTGCGATATACTGTATGTATCATTGAATAAATATTATATATATAAGCAGTATTAAAAAAATGAAAATATATAGTACAACGATGACTCTTCTGTTTCCCCCTTTTTGCAATTTGCAGCTTATGATAATGGCGAGTTATGAATTTTTTAAAATCAATTTCCATCATTATTAATGAAATCGATAGAAATATTTTAAAAATCGTACGTTGCTACGAGAAAAAAATGTTTTGAAATATGTCCCGTCTGAATTGCCCGTGAATTTTTCCGATGGATTTTCAGTTTGGTCTCACTAGTGCTAATGAGAACGTATTTTATTACCTCACGCGACAACATTTTTTACGCGAATTGTAGTTTCGCTATAATAATTTTTACCTGACCCTGATCAATACAGAATTAAATAATTCAACGTGCATTCGAATTGACCCTAATTAAAACGTATTTATATTCTCAAGATTCTATGCGAATAATAACAATTTGAAAAAATCGTATATTACACGAGCAGAAAAAAAATAGTTAGAGGCACGAAGCAACACACGTAAGCGGAGTTTCAACGTAATTATATAAATATTCATGATGATTCATAGTCGTTCGAATCGATACGAGTGCAGCAAAAAGAGTGCAGAAATGCAATGTCCACCAAGTGCAGACAATTTCAAAGCATCATTACTTTCTTCCTAATCAGCCTTAAAATAAGCTTAATTATTCGCTACAATTGCTCTTCTTATCATTTTCGCAACACGTTTTCCGCTACGACCCATAATTATCAGCGCTATTTATCACGAAAAAAAATAAAATAAAATTGCTGAAGCGTTTTTCTGTGAAAACAACTTGTCGATGCTCCTGCTCATGTATCAAATGATAAAACCCATTAATCCAAAGCTTATTATTCCGTATATGCAAATAGTTGCATCAATCTAAAATTAATAAACAGTTTATATAACCATCAATTTTTTCCCAATTTTTACATTTTTCTTTGAGGATATAAAAAACTATATATATCCACATACAGTTATTGTTTTTTTTATATATATATGCGTGTTTTTCTATCTTTAAATAAAAATGCAACGATTATAAAAATATATGAATGATCTATTATTATTGCGAAAAATAGAAAAACTTAAAATACAGATTTTACGTAATTAGTCGATTAAATTTCACGTATAAAAATCATATATATATATATGAGTTATGTCCCTTTCTCATGTGAGTTATGTCCCTACATTCATTCACAAAAATATATACTTCTTCATTTACCAGTTTAATCGTCGATTTCAAGTATCCACATTCACAACCATAAATAAACATTAAATGTACGGAATGCTCAGAAATCATAAGAACTCGTGCTCCAAATCTCTTTTTTTGTCAATTCTATCGTGTCGGTTGTACGAAAAATCGTTTTTCGAGTAAAACCCTTTTCACCAATTACAAAACCAGTGCCAGCCCACAATAATATACGAACGTACGTGCTTAACGTATTCGTGTTAATTGAATGCATCTGGGAAAGGTGATTATTCGAGAACAGAGATCGACAATGAAGACAAAGAAACGAATGAGATCGAACAATGTGAAAATGCGTCGTGAAACAGTAACCAAAACGAAGTGGTCGGCTAACGGAAGTTGAAAAATAAAAACACAATAAAAAAAAGAGTCTCTCAATCAATTCATCCGCACAAGCGAATACATCCAAGTATTTCAAATTTTCGAGTTTTCATACTTAACCCAAACCCCTCTCGTAACCCCTCACTAAAGTCTTGAAAATGACGTTTTCGCGAGTCCATATTCCTACGAGGCCCCAATTTTCCAAAAATTTATCTTTGTCAGGACTGTCCTCGAAACAGCCAATGTCCCCAAAGTCATCGATCCGTCGACATAGCTCGGACTAATAAATTCCGATACACTTGTGTTTACGACGCTCGGATTCATTCGAGCTTTGAGGGTGACGAGGCCCGGAAAAACGACAGGCTCTCTCGGATCGTTCTATCGGTTGCGTTTCAGCTCTCAGCTTTGCTAATACCCGTACACGCACACCCGCATTACCATGTGGGTGGCACAAAGAACGGCAGGGGAGGGGGTAGGGTTAAGGAATACTTCGCTACCGTAAATGTGTGCCTCGATTACGAGCATCCAAATGAGAAAGAAAAATGTCTTTGTGTGCATACGTGTGCACACAAACGTTTATTAATGTACGTGCGAGTACGTGTCACTATACTACACGTGCACTCACAGTTGCGACGCTCGTCGTCGTCGTCGTCGTTTCGCGGGCGTGAGGAGAAGCGCGAGAGGTAAACCCGCGAGCTCTTGTCCGCCTTAAGGTGGACGCGTGTGTGCGTTCCCATCGGTACATTCGGATATTTTGCGGCGAGAGGCGGTGGAGGGAGGAGAGTATTAGTAGTGAGCAGGGAGAGAGAGAGAAGGAGAGAATCGAGCCGACGGTGGTGCCGGCGCTCACTTGTTGAGTGTCGAGCGACGAACGTGTCTTGCCATCGACCGGTAGTAGACGCACGAATCGCTCGCGCGTCTTTAAAATTACTCGTGCAACGAAATAATAATTTAAAAAAAAAAGTAATTCAAATTTTTTAAACAAACAATTTTTGATAGAACGTGTATATTTTTTTTCGATAAACGGAATTGAAAACAGTGAGAAATATTTCGGTATCGCTGATTACGCGGGTGAATAACTGACGTTTTGAGATTTTTGTGGATTTTAGGGCTTTTTACAATTTGACACAAATATGTTGAAGTTTGCTGTTTTATTGAATAAAATTGGAAGAAAAAGTGAGAAAATTCGCGTGTGATACGTCGGACGAGTGTTTTTTTTATCAATTTTACGTTTGGATTTATTAGTTTAAGGGGTCGACTAGATTTTTGGTTATGGATAAACTTTGATATCATCCTTGAGTTATTATGTAAATGATATTGTGAGAATAGTTGAAAGTGAGATACGTGGGTGCAAAGTTCTAGTTTGATCCTTCGAGTTTCGCGGGGTTTTGGGGTGGACACGAGTTTTGAAAAAGGAAAGGAACGTCGTTTCGTTGAACGAAAAAAAAAGTGAGAAAAATTAGTAATCGTAAAATACGTGGGCGAAACGTTGCAGTTTGACATATTAGGATGTAAAAAGATTTTTTTTTAATGATAAAACGTGACGTCGAGATATCGAAAAACAAAAAAAAGATCGGAATAATTGACGATCGTGAAAAGCGTGGACGAAAAGTGACGATTTGAGACATACAAATTTACAAAATCTCGAATTTCACAAAATTTTTGAAAGAACGTATTGTCGCGTTGTCGTCGACAAAAAAACCATTCAAAAAGCGATACGAATTCACAACCGTGAAAGACGCGAGTCTCAAATTTGAATTTTGACATTTTTTCGTTTAGAAATACTCGGAGAGGGGTCGAAAAATGTGCAGTCGGATGTGCGTATGTTTACGCGGATTCGTGAACCGAGTGTTTTGTCGAGATCGGTGAAGCAGCGGATTCGGAAGGAAAAAAATTAATATTTATGGTAAAGAATAAAATCGGTGTTTTTCTCGTGTTCCAGCAAGTTTTTTTTTGCGATCGAGGCATCAGAATGCAAAAGTTGTCATAGGTTCCAGAAAATTGGTAGTTAGAAGAAAAACATATAACGAAAGTAGGAGGCCCAAAGTGAATCGAAGAAAAGTAGGGAAGCAAATGGAAATTCCGTTGAAAAGCTTTTTGGGTGACAGGCCAAATCAGTACTAATTTTTTAGAGACCCCGAAGACAGACCTCTTGGATCTTTGGTGCACACGACACAGGTGTGACTAGAAATTGAACACCTTGTGTGACTCCCACGTGTTTAAAATAAAATCGCAAGACGATACACTCTCATCCCATTCTTTCACTGACCACCACCCTCTTTCTCTCTCTCTCTCTCTCTCTCTCTCTCTGTGCTATTCAATGCGAATTTTATATTGAGTTTATTGTCATTAGAGCGAAGTGAAATGGAGCTATATCTGGCGCTTGGTTGAGTCCTGGTCTTAAACTTGAATTTATTGCTATTTTCTCTATTATGTTTATATTGTTTTATTTTATTCTTATCTTAATTTGCTTGTATAACTTTATTTTACTTTTATTTTTATTATGTATCTTCAATTACTTCGATCAGGTTTTCTGGTTATATTATTATGTATTTTATAATGTATCTTCAATTTCTTCGAATAAGATTTTCTGGTTATATTATACTCATATTCTGTACTTTCTTTTTTGCCCGAATAGTTTTACCGAATATTTAACTTTATCAATCAATCAATCAATCTCTCTCTACATTTCTTTTGTTCCTTCCAATTTGCTCACGATTGGCAAACGATGCGTGTAGTATTTCGCGAAAGCCGAAAAGGTCGGGCGTCCACTGTATGGAGCCAGTGGAATTGGCGAGTGCACGAAAAGCTATACGCCGGTGCTAACGAAAGAGAGAAATGGACTCTATTGTGCGTAACTCGCGGTTCAAACGAGAGAACGAGAGATAACCAGTGTGGGTTATTTTCGAAGGCTTTTCTCTTTCTCTCTTTCTCTCTCTATGATTCGTTTTCTATCCATCTTTCTCACTCACTCCTACTCGCAATTCCGCGGAGATGAACGCCTCGTGAATTTCAGTGGAGAGGCAAAGACGCCCTCGTAATGTGCGCATTTTGCGCCAAAGCGATGAACACACGAGCCCACACACATTTATCGAGAGATGCATTCTCGGTGCTGTACTCGTAAATACGCCATTACAAAAGAGTTAATGATACAGCCAGTTGCTTCTCCTGTTTCCGTCGCGATACGCTCGATCTTACCGTTTTTTCCTGCGCGGTAAATCCGCGCTCTCGAGAAGCCCCGGAAACGACGTAAACGTAAAACCGCGCGATCGAGAAACGTCTACTTAGAGTGAATAACAAAAAACAATTTTTTAAAATGTTATGATTTTTCGTTTTATTTTCATCATGATTCGTCAAGTTATTTTCTGTACGTCTCTCTTTCTCTCTCCCTCTGTTTCTTCTCTTTTCCTCTTTCTCTCTTGCGGTTGAATTTCCCTAGCCAAAATCCGACAGTAAACTCGCGATTCGACAGCAGTCAGCTCGAACTTTAATTTAGACTCGAGTCCTCGTACTCGATCGAAGCTGTCATCCGAAAACTCCGAGAGACCAAAGAACTAAATTAATTGCCTGTCCAACAGTCTATTGTCGTGGATTCCCAAAAGAAACTAATATTCGTCACATTAAAAACGCGTCTGTTTTCTATTATTAGTATAATGGTAGATCTCCATTTATCGTGATAAGAGAACATCGGAAATAAGGTATTCCTGGATTATCGAGATTATTGAGATATAAGTGACGATTAGACATAATTGGTGGATAATACGATGCAATGAAGCCCACTCACTGATCTCGTAACCTGCTTCATTGGTACTCAATCAAAATTCGATCAGTTTCCAATTACCTCACTTTTCCAACTATCCGGATCACGCGATACTTCCATAAGTTTAATAATGATCTCATAAGATGAAGTCTGATAAGTTTAATAATGATTCCTCAAAAAAAGTAATTTTTTTTCAACTTTCCCGGATACTTTTCTTGTACTCCGCGTTGAAGTTTGCATCGTCGAACTGAAACGATATTTTCTGTTCATTCCTAATCTCACTACTTTAATGATCGTCCACAGCGTTAATTTTTCTTCGCGAATAGATCTCGTAAATTTCCATAACTTAAAAAAATATTACGAAATTTTTCACAACCTAAATAAGTTAATAAGATTTTAGAGATTAAAGGTAGGATTCCATTGAAATTCATTTCCATCGGTTAACAAAACTATGCAAATGTTTTTAGCGTTGTCTCGGACAAACTTCAACATTACTATAAGGCGATTCCTAGAACTGTCATTACCAGTAAACTGGCTTCTCTCATTCGAGCCTCGATCGCAAATTCCAGGTAAAAAAAACTTTGCAATTGATAAATTCAAAAGGAATTACAGTTGGAGCGTTGATCCAGTAAACTTACTTATGAGGTCTGTAAGACTAAACGAAAGAATTCCTCGTCAGTTTCCTCGTGCAAATTGTACACGTTCAATCTTCCAAGAAGCACTGACGTAACGCTCACTAACACATGTATCACGTAAGTGTCTTCCACACATCTGCATCTGACCAGAGAGATCACACGTTCCGGTTGAATGTCATTATCGACTGAAGTGACGCGTCATCTTTAATATTTCGGTTACGAAGGAAAACAAAAAACGAGGAAGAAACGAAAAATAAAATAAGATTGCACCGAGAACTTTTCCTAGTGTACTTCGTTGATCATACGTGCGCACCGTGGCACTTTGCTTTCTTTTGTTCGGCGACGTTATTATTCTTATTATCGGTAATTATGCTCGTCGCTGTGCATCGCGGTTGCATAAGTATAGAGTGGAAACGCAATATCTACCTACGAATATACCAAGTCCAGGTATATACACGAAAAGCAATGCCGTGTGCGTTCGAATACACGCATCAAAGGCACGGTATAACATTATTGCGTAACGTCATATCCTAGCGTGGACAACGGAACGAGGACGAATGCTATCTTTTTCTGTCTTTTAGAGTCTCTCGGTCGTTCTTTACCTGGGCCGTGTACATAGCTCTCGTGGTTGAGAGCCAACCACACTCAGTCGTTCTTCTCTTCAACTCCACGCGAGCGTTTTCCTCCGTGACGAAAAAGCTCGTTGGAAATGTATCTTTCAATGGAAGTCTGTGTTTAGGCTGTGAATCGTTCGGAGCCTGATTCAACTTGACTTTGGCAACGATTTTGTTTCCCCCAAAGTCTTGGTTCTAGTCCAGTCGAATTTAATGTCCATTCGAGAGGGGATTTAAAATTGCATAATTTTTAGGTTTCTCGTTGATTCGTTGGCGAGAAGTATAGACGAAAAGAAATGATACCCCGGAGAGGGTCATTAGCTTTCCCGAGTCGTTTATAGCAATACGTGAATTCCAGTCTTTGACTCTTCGAGACTTAGGACTATATAAAAAGTCACCTTACGTATTTCTGCACGCAGGTACGTGAGGTGGAGTGTCACCTCGGTGCTTTCTCTTCGCGTAGACCAAACGAGAAGAAAAATCACTTTGGGGTCATCGGCCATTATTGCCGTTTAAAGATACACCTGCCTACTTGTATCTATATATGTATAGGTTCTTCCTCTCGAATCCAGAAAATAGCCTTTTTCTTACGGAAATAGTTACAAGCCTATGGGTATATATTTTCAGAGCAAAACAACCACGAGGACGAGAAACAGTTGACAAATGAGTTTACTGAATTTCACAATCCGTATTTAGGAGAACGATGAACGGTCAGCAGTGACAGTGCGACGCGATTTGTTGTGCTTTCTTTTTTTTTCAAATTGTTTTGTTTCTTGCTACCCCATAACTTCCGCGTGGTGCGACAAAAGTGTGTGTTTTTCCGCGTCGTGATCACTGTGATTACGAAAGTCTGTGGTTTCATATTTCTGTTTTTTTTTTTTTTATATTTTTGTGTTGACGGGTTCAGTCCGTTTGTTTTTTTGGGCGAACGAAACGGAAAACATTGAAAAAAGAGGATGGCCATGAAGAGTAGGAAACAGTATTGCGGTGGTGGACACTTTGGTACTGCTAGCCAGTATCCAGCGATCAGTCAGGCGTACTGGGCACCGCAGCCTCAAAATGTGCCCTATTCCGTACCAGGTAAATAAAAAAATACTCTATTGTTAATTTTCACCGTTCGACATATCTGCAGCGTTCCAGGTTCGACGTTTTCTCGATCGGTGTGACACGAATAGTTTTTTTTTGTTGACTTGTATGACTCTACCAGCCTGCTTGATTTTTCAGAAGGGTGGGGTCTTCCTTTCATTTGATTTTTTTTAATGGAAATGTTGATTTTTATTTTTTTTAAACTGAAATTAAATGAAATTTCCAATGAAACTTTGATTTTTTTTGTATGGAAATTTTCGATGAAGGTACTATTGGATGAGAGGATGGAGAATAAGAATTGAATTTTGGAACATTTGGAAGAGTCTTTCATCCGTTTCGTCTCGTGAAACGTTGTCAGGATGAAGTGGATATCTGTAACTATAAAATTCGTGTTTGATTCGCAATTCTCCGAGAGACATTGGGGACCATAAACTAGATTTGATTTATCTCAAAAGTGGTACTTTGGGAATTCGAATGCTAAAGCTTTATTGAATGCTTTATGATTTTTGAATTTGATTACCATATTTCATCTTAATTGATCAATAATCAAACTTTCGTCGTGACTCAATGTCACAACAATTAAAAAATGTATTCTGATGTGATTAGGAAGATTTTAAACTACAAATCTTGATCTCCTAAAATTTGATGCATAGACGAAATGCAACGGATCATGAAACGAATCTTTACCAATTTACAGTGATTATCCGCATGCATTAATGACAACCGAAGAATGAATATTCCGTTGAAGAAGTCAATCGGCGAAGACATATTAATTTGTGATAGGTCCTTCAGAAATCAACATGTTCGCGTACCATCCAAATTAATTTTGATTTGTCAATCCGTTTCAACCACTCCCTAAATCGGATGCCATTTTTGCGAGATCATTAAAAATGAAACCAAAAATATTACGACCGAAAATGAGACCAATCTGTACCCACGAGTGCCTCAAACGAACCTGAATGAATGAAAATCTGAAAAAAAATCAAGCACATTCCAACTTTGAAGTTCGGATTATAGTTCGAATTCTTTCTGCAATAATAATTTTCTCTTCTCTTTGCTATCTTTCCAAATTCTTAAAAATTCATTAGTCTAAGTTAAAAATGTAAAAAAAAACATTGAGTAATTCCCAAATCGGAAACATGCTCAGGAATTGATGATTCTGTCAAGAGACGGAACAAAAAATCTATCGTTGCGTCATTACGAAATCGATATATTTTCCACGTATAAACAAACAAATAAGTATCACAATTTTGCTTTACCAATGGAAACATAAATATCCATCGATTTCGTGGATAATAAAAATTCGATTACTACGCCTCGTTGGACGACTGGATGAACGCATCGATTTCTCGAAAGTGCGGTAGCAATGCGAGTTGGTCGCGGGCTGTTTCGTCGTATTGCACACAGAAAGGTGTGACTCTCGACGTGGTCGAACCAGCAAGAGCCTGGCGATTAATATCGCCAGCACATGGAGCCAGTGTCCCGGAGTAGACCTACGAGGCTTCAACGTTATGAATAGTCAGCACACGGATCGTTCCCTCGTTCGTTCTCCTCCTCATCGGAAAGAATGAATAAGTATGTACCCACACACGTATCTCGAGGCACAAACACAAAAACCCACCTCTGTACACTTGGCTTTCAGATATTTGGTCATAAGTATGTGTGTGCCTGTAGAGATACGTATGCAAGCGAGTATGCCGAGGATTGCATAAATATACGCGAAGCCTGTGACGTTACGTGTCGTGCTAGCTTCGTGGTGAGCGACGACTATAAATAAAATAAAGAGAAACCAAGGCTTCTGCGGAGCTGGCGGTAACTCGAATTGCAATGCAGCAAGAGAGTGGTCATATGATACATAGATTGGCAGGTCCACTTTTGTCACGGCGTGGTCAATCGATCGGACATCGATCACCCAACTCGTGATTCACTTCTCGTTTTGTACCTCCTCTGCGATATCATAATGATTTCCAGCATTGGTCATCATTAAACACGAGTGATGTTGTCCAGTTTGGTAAAGCTTGGAAACGTTGTTTTTGGTGATGCGATCTTTTTCTTTATTAGCAATAAAATCGGTATTTGATTTTCACAATGAACACACTTGGTCATCATTGAAACATCAGTGACGTCGTCCACTTTGGTACAACTTGCAAAGCTGGTGTATTTCTTTGGGTTTGCCATTTGATTTTGCCAATGAAAAAACTTCGTCATCATTGAAACGTCAGTGACGTCGTCCATTTTGGTAAAGCTTGGACAGATGGTTTTCGGTGATGCGACCATTTATTTTATTGGCAATCAAATCGGTATTTGATTTTGCCAATGAAAACATTTGGTCATCATTGAAACATCAGTGGCGTCGTCTAGTTTATCAAAGCTTGCGAAGCCGGTGTGTTTGTTTGGGTTCGACATTTGATTTTGGCAATGAAAAAACTTGGTCATCATTGAAACATCAGTAACATCGTCCAGTTCGGTAAAGCTTGCAGAGCTGGTGGGTTTCGATGATGCGACGATTTTTTTTATCGGCAATCAAATTATCGATGCATCTGACGATATCACTCACTCCCTTATGGAACCATACTAATGACAGAGTTGCGAAATTGCTGGATGAAAATGGCGTTCACTTGGAGATTCTCAAGTTTAATATGCACTTCCGTCCTAGGGGGTCGAATTCCAGGTGTTCAGTTATAAGAGATAGCACATAGCCAGTGGCGGTATGATATTATACTCTTGTAGTACTGCTCGTGCTCTGACACCTTCATGTATTCGGGTAATGGTGTACATAGGAAACCACAAAGAAGAGAAGCGTTTGGAATATCTTCGAAGTAGCGTAGGTGAAATGTACATACGTGGAAGCATGCTCCACCCACCCGAATATACCTGTTATTGTCCTCCCTCAAATGACAGTTCACCTGGTGAACCTCGCAGTCACGTTTACCACCCGATGCATATTTCATAATAGCCTCGCATCAAAATATCATTCAAGAAACAAAAAGGTAAAAAACTGTTTATAAATATACAATACTCGCCTTATTATTCTCATACCCAATGTAACGTGGGAACACAAATGGCCAAGTCGACTTTCTACACATGTGCGGATATTTATATAATTTACTCGGGAAACGTTTTGCTTTGAAAATCCATAAATCGCATAACATGTAAATGGTGGGTCCTAAACGTACTTTAAACATGCCTTTGGGCGTATTCTTTATTTTTCTGTTTTACCTGTTAGGAAATCATTTTCCCAAGAAATAAATATTTTTTAGGGAAAATCATTTTTTCAAAGAAACATTTTTTTTTTACAGAATCATTTTCTGAAGCCGCAAATAATCCGTTTCACAAGGAAAAAAAGCACATTTTCGCAAAAAAAAAATTTTTTAAATATGAACTTTTTAAAACACATTTTCAATGATTAATAACTTGATTTCAATAACAATTACAAATAAATCATGCGAAGCATAAAATATACATGGTTGTAAAAAAATCATTTTGAATTTACAGCAATTGGAAATTGTGTTGAGAAGAAGCATAAAACTTTTCTTGTCACCCCTCTAAACAGCACTAGATTTTAGTGTAAAAAAGCTTATTCTAACTGAACGCCTTGGTTATACCTCCTAGAGGGATTTGAGTGATACATACAGTTAATTGATAAATAAATGAATAATGTTAGATCGAGCCATTTCCAAATAGGATGATCAAATTTCAGCTACATGAATCGGTTAAAGTTGTTTCTGTATGACCATCAGGATATGTCGATCGAGTGAACGTACACAATCGACTGTCTCACGTCTAATATTAAGGGGAATTTCAAAAAGAACTTCTTTCGATTCGTTTAAGCTTGAAAACGATTTTTTTTATTTAAGGCAATTTCCAAAATCCAAATTTATTTATTATCAAACTTTAGTTTTCACCAGGAAAATATTGCGAGCTATGTAAGCAAGAATTTTTTTCAAAACGCGTTCAACCCTAAAACGTATTTCAACTCCAACAAATGTATAATAAATAAATATCGTTCCACAAATACGGAAAACTTTCAAAATAGTGAACAAAAAATTATTGAATATTTCGTAACGATTGCGTACATCTAGCAGACGGAAATTTTCGGATTTTCGTACTCTGCAATTTTTATTTAGAGCTTCCAGAGCTCGAAAGTGCTGATACTGTGAGAACGAATTCGTTGGGATGTTTTATCGATTGTGTATACACATTCGCAACGTTTCGAAATAATCTCAGGAACAATCTCTCGTCGACGATTCGAATGAAATTGTGCAGAAAAACGGTACGAAGATAAAAAGAAGGCAGAGTCCGTTTCCGATTCGTCTCACGGCGTTCCAACGGAGCGTAATGGGAATAACCGCATCTCTTACCTTTTACCTAGTCTATTGTACACTGGAGCGAGAGGAAATGAGGGGCTGGGGCTGGGGGAAGAAGAGCAGAGATTACGGGGAGGGAGAAAATATTTTTGCGGCATTTCTATCGCGTGCACTCCACCACACTCGTCTTGCAACTTATTACGGAAGT
Organism: Ophioninae sp. B BG-2022a; assembly: GCA_030522765.1. NCBI lineage: Eukaryota > Metazoa > Arthropoda > Insecta > Hymenoptera > Ichneumonidae > Ophioninae sp. B BG-2022a. The sequence goes on from JAPYZJ010000303.1 coordinate 42,236, forward strand.
AACGGTCAAGCCAGCTCCGAACAATGTGAGTGAAAAATGTATGGAAAAAAAGGAACAGAAGGAAAATTATGGAGAGAGGAAGAAAACACCGAGAGCTATTTCGGAGCAGTGTACCGAGGTAACTGGGTCGCCTAAGCAATGAAGGAGCTCCTCCCATCCTCCACGAATACCCACGGAACACAAAGAGAATAATGAACGCAAGTTCGATATCCCTATTGGGATAGAATGCAACAACAATCCATTGGAATCGGACAATCAAAACAAAAGTCTTCAACCAGTGGCAAAGGCCACTGGTTGAAGTCGTCATTCCCTTCGATCATCATCAAACTCGTAGCAGTGAAACTTTTCATGACTTTCGAATTTTCATCGTTCAATTTTGTCTTGTTGATGTTTTAGATTTTTTATCGAAGGTATTATGGGAGAGGCGGGTCAAAAGTTTACGGAAAATGAGAAACGTGAATTTAGAAATTTAGGGCAGGTTATACGTGTTTTGCCTTGCATATAAATAATTCAATAATATATTGATACTTCGAAGTGGATAACTTCCAATATTAATTGGAGGCAAATTCGAAGATATTGGCATCTGCCCGTCTGAGGTTTCGTCAGTATTTGTATCGATATCAGTTTCACGATTTTCAAGAACTTTGTCGATTTTTCAATATCCAATTTGATCAATTGTTATTAATAGCATGTTTTTTCGAAAAATTAAGGTAGAACATCATTGATAAAAATATGTGAAAGCGTTTGACCGATTTTTGCAGCAAAAACTGACGAAAACAGATTTGAGAAACTAAAGAGGATTTATTTTCATTGCATTACATTAATAGTAAAGCTTCTCGAGATATCTCTTTTTTTATTTCTACAATTTGATTGAATTATTGTATCTTCGATGATATTCGTTTTATCCCGAAATTGAGAGTTCCCACATTATCGAAATTGGAACTATTGTTGATATCCTAGATTATTAATATAAACTCAAAAAAAAAACGGAAAAAACGACTTTCCACTCTTTGGTTTTTTCTTTTCGACACATTAAAGAGCATCGCTGCCAGAACGTTATAGTCAAATCACGTTTTGCTCTTCGTAAAATGAAGAGCCATCTCGCTAATCTTCATGGAGCAAGTTATATTGCGTGTTTAAAATCAGGTAATTTGTTTTCCGATTGAATCTTCCGTGACCTTGGCTCTATGCGAGGATGACGCATGTTGCGATGAAAAAAGTACCGCGGCGTGTATTTTGTTCAGAATCATGTCAAATCGCAGTGCGCCGCTGATTTCTGCCGGTACATCACGCGATCTGGTGACGACAGCACAATTCGACCCTTGACCATTGCTTATATATATTTATATCAGTCTGCGTGTCTACGTATATACCCGGGAGAATTGAAGGACCTCATGAGATAAAGAAAATTGATTATCGAGAGGATTGGCTTCAGTGCATCAGTTGTGCAATCCACATAGTGAGGTATGATAAAAGAAAAACACCAATACTGATGGGCTGGTTTAGTCGAGGTCTGGTCGAGAGGTTTAGCCTCCAAGTTAACGTTATTTGGCTTGTATAGGTTCTGGACAGGGTTTCCTGTGTCCTGGATACAGCAGGCCGGAAAAGTATAATTTGCAACTTAGTGGATTCGAATGAAACTCCATTAGCGAAGTTGAAGGGCATGGATTTCAATAGGATCCCAAACAAACCCGAATGGATTGGGTTTCAATGGGCGTCCAAAAATACTGAAGTAGAATGGCTTTAAATGGAATCTAAAACAAAATGGAAGACAACTAGTTCGATAGGACCTCAAAAACACTGGGAGGACCCGGGTTAAAATATGACTCCAACCTAATGAAGAAGGGCCTGCGTGTAGCTCGAACCTCAAACAATCTGAAAGAGGCTGGTTTCGAACGGGACTCCAAACAAATAGAAAGCGCGTTTACATGCTAAAAGAAGCTGGGTTTAAACGGATCTCCGAACGAAGAGGAAAGGCCTGAGTCCGAATAGGACCTCAAACAAACACTTTCTGGCAATTGCCAAAACGGAAAATCCGATTCAATCGAAATGGACGAACGTCAGGAGAACTCAGATGCAACAAATGAAGATTTTTTGGACTTGGACTCTTCTATTGCAGAGATCGAAGTTTCTCAGCCTCTCGGCTTCAAAAAATCAAGCACAATGGCTCCTTAGACAATGGCTCCTTGGTCCTACACGAAGCAATACGCTTGGCTGTCGTATAAATACAAATCCATTCATCATGTTTTCCATTTTTTTACCCTCAAGTCTAATACCAGTTGGGATGAAGTTTGCACCGGAGCTGGCAGGAATGAGGTGTTTGCAGGAGACCGGTGCAGAGAGCGTTTAGCGGCCGTACTAATCACACAGGTTGTGTACGTCCACTGGTCGTTGAAAGGTATAACGTGTACGCAAATTAGATTTGAAACTACGGAGTCTGCGAGAGTGCGATCTGTTTAACGCGTGCGCGTGGTACATCACAGCATCAGAATCTCTCGACTCTACAACTCTCCTTCTCTCTCTCTCGACTTTTGCGCCCATATCCAGAGCATCCTCCTATGACCTCCCACTCGATGTACCTCGTTGATTATACGTGTGACGTATTTCGTATGCTCTCAGCTTGCGCAACTCATTAGCGCACTCCGCAGTCACCTGACTCGACTTAACTCTCTCCAGTATGCACAAAAGTATACTCGCGAGTGTACCATCAATAAGAGACTCTTCGCGGTCGCATCTCTACGCTAAATGAGTTTCAAAGTGGCTACGCGTGAATCCCGAGCGCGGTATGACGGTGGCGCGTTCCGGCATGAGCTTACGCGTCTACTCGTCAAATTCCGATGTCCCACTCGAGCTCGATACCCGAGATAATCGACGAACTCTCACTGAGAGACTCATCAGGTCCGCTATCATTTACCGTCTGTTCGACAAAAGCGTGTACGGCTTCATTCTTTCCCGGACATCGTGGGAGACTAAATTCGAACGCTAGCCGGTATCTGAACTCTTCTATCCAAATGCTTCGATGAGCGTCAGTCATAGTCCGCGTCTGATCACAGACTTATTTTCATTGTTGGAAAAACTGGTCGAAAAAAGACTCGCTTTGAAGCTAAAGAATGTACGGACCGTGATTGGGATAATGCTCTTCTTTCGAACGAAGCTTTTGTTTGGGTATGTCCCTTGATCAATCATATTTGGTTTACTTGCGCCAAGAGACTAATTGGTTAAAGTTTCATCTTTGTGGATGCTTTTTCAGATCGTACCAAGAATCAAGTGGAAAGTATGTTTGGAAGACGCAGGGTGGTTGCGAATAGCGAATTCAACTAAAGCACTAATTAATAGTAAAGCATCACGGCTTGTATCATGTAGTACGTGTGTATTTTCTTTCGAAGCTGTCGTCCGAAGACTTTTTGAGTTTTGCAGGACACGCTCTTATTTTGACTGTACTATCGTGCGTAACTGAAACACGTCGGAAGCGAGAATTCATTTAAAAAAAAAATTCTTAATTCAGTTCAGGCTATGGAAAAATGACAGCTGTTAGGATCTGCATGAGACCTTGCCAGCTAAAAGGTTCTGTGTAACATTTCATATAATAAACGAAATAAAAAATACAATTAAAAAAAAATCCTCGTTGCACTCCGATGACTAATTTGTCTTCGGATTTTTCCGAAGTAAAAAAGAAATGGGGGAAACTGATATCGTCACTTTGTCGGACATCGTATGCATCGAAGCTCACCGCATACCTAACGACACGTGCACAAGCTGCGTAAGAAAAAAGGGGAAAAAGGGTTCTATCGTCCCTTGCACCACGATTGCGAGCTCTCCTCGTTGCGTAGCCATACGAGCGCGAAATACACTTTGAAACTCGATCACCGTCCACGCTCCGACAGATTATTCGCTCGGTCTGCACCACCGAGAGAGATCGATCAGGCACCTCGCTCACTTATCGCGCTCGCAACACTGCCCGCCACGCTTTTACGTACTCCCGTTCCTGATATTCGATATGTATATATGCTTTTATAAATCGATACTGCGATCGATCACATTATGATGTTAAAAGTGAAAGGTGGATAAAAACCTCACCCGCGGCGCCGTAAGGGCTTAATCCTCATCTTTCTCTCTCTCCCTCTCTCTCTCTCTCTTCATATATACGTTGATGTCCAGCCGGAAACGAAAAGGTCGTAAACGAGACGAATGTATGTGTCAAGTGATGTGAATCGCACCCTTTTGCTTCCCGTAAATATTACGTACATACAATTTATGCGCATACGGAATAACGGATAAGCGAATTTACATATAAGGCGTTTCCGGGTCACTCCAAGGGACTCGTGGTCTTTTACATTTTTCTGTTCGATTCCATTCGTCTCAATATTCGACAGAGCTATAAAATGTTACGAATATTTCCTGTGAGTGAATTTCAAGTGCGCGAATCAATCGAGAAATAAAATCATCGAGAATGAAGAAATATTGTGGAAAAGTATGACGTGGAAAGGGATGAGGTTTTTTACGCCAAGTAGTTGAGCTTCATTAGTAATTCTTGATAATTTTGTTTAGTGTCGATTAATATTTTGTTATTTATACTGATGATTACTGATAACGTTCTTATTATTCGTTATCACAATTGACGGCATTCCTGTTTACTGAATTTCTGCAAATTATTTATCATTTTTGTTGAGGGTTCATTTATTATCAATATAGTTTTTTATTTGATTATTCTTATTATCGATAATTATAATTGCTAGATTTTTTATTATTGAACTTTTGTGACTATTAACGATCACTCGTCTCTCTTTTAATACTCAAATTTTTATTTATTTCATTACGATAAGTGTTGTTTTTTTTAAGGAATGGTTCAATCAAGGTTAAATCATTGTGTTATATAATTACTGTTAGGAATGCAAACACTTTTAGCAGCAATAATCATAACGAAGTTAATAAAAATACGATTAATAAAAAAGCGATTATATTGATGATAACTACTAACAATTTTTGTATTATTCAACCGTTTATTTATGTGTTTATCATTATTATCGCTATAATTGATTTCTCAAAAAATATTCATTGCCAATGCACAAAGGGGGTGAACTTGATATTCCAAAAAAGAAAAAATCGCCCACGATTGTGCATTCAAAAACGAGAACGTACGATGCTCGTTTTCGCTAAATATTCGTTCACGTTTACGATGAATCGACCGTTTGCGTGTAAAATGACGTCCCGAATGAGGGCAGCGAGATATCCGTCGCTTGGTCCCGGAGTTTGAATTTTTAATTGGCTACAAACGATGGAAAAAGTGGAAGAGTGCTGGGAAACAAAATAAAAAGGGAGAGCGGTACTAATTTACGAACGCCATTAAGAAAATTGTCGATGAACGAGAAGATAGCGATGGACAATAATAATCTTAGTAATAATAAAGTATGGCAAGTAAAAAGGCCTAACTCACAAACTATCAGATTAAAAATTGCGAGGCTCGTATCTTCGCGTTTTCTAGTTTGTCGACGCACACGAATACGCACTTAGGCAAACGCTCGCTTATGTATCTATGTGCGAATGTGCACACCTGTACGTCTTATCGATGGTCAAAAGCGGTATCCAGTACGTTGGACTTGCATGGCCGAGCCTCTGCAAAGTGTTCCACTTGGAGAGTACGAACGTTTCCACCGGTGGTATACTGGGTCAGACAAACGTATTTAAAAGTAATAACGCAACGAACCCGCCTATACCTTCGTTCGACATCGATAACGACTTTACTAATAAATGCTGGAACAATTCAGAATTTTAACCACGCTCAAACACGTCGAGCATCCGTAAGCAGAGAGAAATTTCGTTTACTCAACAACATTTTTTTTGTTTGCGTTACAAAACACGTAAATCATTGCAATGCGTATTTAGAATCGTTATCAGGGATCTGTGACCTCGAATCGTAAAACGCGAAATTTGGATGATGAAAAAAATGGGGAAATAAAAAGTCAAAGAATAACTGCATCGCAACGAAACGTACTTTAATTTCATGGTAGTTTTATATTATAAAGAGGCATTTTATACATTTTTATGACAATGTGTAATGTGTAATATTAAACTCGTAAAATATAAACAGTGATTATTAATTTATTTCAGTCCAAACATAATTCAATTTCCAATCGAAACAAATTTGCTTGAAGATCCCTTTTTTTAATCAAAGTAAATCAATTTTTCTCAGGTCTTTCGTTTTAATGGCTACGAAGTTGTATGCTCTGTATCAAAAACAAGATTTTGGCTCAGTTACCAGGCATTCTTATACGCAAGCTGTATTTTACAAACATGGAAAATCGTGAGATCAAGAAATTTTTAAAATTAGTTTTTCAGTGTACTTACGTTTCTCTTGTATATGTTTATTCTTTCGTTTCTCTTTCTCAACTCTTCACGATAATTTTGTAAAAATCTGTAAATTCCACTTAACGATTTTTTTTTCTTTTTCCTTGAGGCGTCATACGAGACGTGGCACATATGAGAACGATGCATACATACAACGAAGAGACACGAGTTACATAACTTTTTGAACAAACAGCATGCCCACAGCGTTTATAAAGAAGTCAAGGATGTTTGAAAGTACACGAAGATTGTGTGTTAGTGTCCAGTATGCACGCACGCGACGTCGCATTTTCTCGTGGAATTCTTCACGGCTATTTTTATATGTGCACGTACAAAATGTTTCTTTTGATACTTGAGGGATCCAAGTATGACAAATACATTGTGTATTCTCCGAGTATTTTTCAATTCTGGAGTCCTCAGCATTCCCTCCACGAAATTACAACCGCGTAGAAATATTTTCTGTTTCGTTATACCTACACCGCGAACGAGTTCGTGACGCAAGTGTCAATTGAAATCCATTCTATGTAACGGTCACTCTTTTTCGAACTTAGATTATACGTTTGCAGGTGAAAATGAATTCTATTTATGTTTCCTCGTCATTAATCATTACCACAAAATCAATGTTATCGATTTTACTGCATCATCGATCATCGTCGCAAGTTCAGTTTGTTTTATTTTTCTGCATCATTAATCATCATCGCAAAATCAGTTTTATTTATTTTCCTGCATGATCGAACACGATCACAAAATCAATTTTTTTTTCCTGCAATGCGAGAAATAAAATCATTACTAATCAATGGGAAATATTATGTTTGGATTTTAATAACAGGATGATTTTTTGGAATACTTTTTTTTGTTCTTTTAATTTTGAGCTGCGATACCTGGAGGCCTGTGAAAAGTTAAACTTCATTCTCACTTCCCGGCTATTTGATACCATCCGTGTTAATCAACTCCGGAATTTATTTCTCAAAGTTTCGCGCGAGAACACGTAGGCATGCGTGCCGAATCTCCTTTGCAACTGAAACGAACAAATTTTCTCCTTCGTGCATGAACGTGATATCGTAATTTTCCATGCAAGTGTAAAGATTTGTTTATAAGCCTGGTAAACTGGCTGCACGATTTCACAAAGAAGTCCGAATGTTTTTATATACTGGAAAACTCTATGCGAGAGCACGCAAGAATTTCTGTCGACAAATGAAACGTCAGTGGAACTCTTCACTTATGAAAGCGAAGAATGCCATTAATTCATTGCTTTATTTTATTATTTCAATTGAGGATTCTACTTAAATTTAATTCTGTATTTAACGAGAAATTACTTCAAATGAAACAAAAATTCATTCAATTTCTTTTTTAAATTCAATAAAAATAAAAATAATTTGTATTCCTAATGGAATTTAAATTAAATTGTAATCTGTCAAGTTTTTTATTTAAATGCATTACACAGTTCTTTCGAATTGAGTTCAAATAAAAACGGATTAAATCAAAATTAATACAATGTTTTACTACATTTTTCACTCATAAAAAACTGAATTCTTTTCAATTTCAAAAATGTATTCAACACCTTACGAAATAATGTATCCATTCAAAAAATAATAGAAAAAAAATATACTTTCAAGTAATAACAATACAAAGAATAATATCAAAAAGAACAACTAATTAAAAAAAATTAAAATATGTTTCCTTCATGGAACAAGAATACAAAAATAATACAACGAAAAAAAAGCCTGGGAAAGCAATAATGCAGTGCACCTAGTCAACGTGTACATTTAACTTCACAGATCCTATCACTCCCACCACAGTGCTTCCGATAACAAAGTTTCCTTAATTATTCCCGGCCAGCCGAGCAATATTGAAATACTGTCATTATCGTTATCGTCGTCCCTGAAAAAAGTGCGCCGTCATAGACTCGCAATTATCATAGTAAATTTACGGATTTCTCGTTGCTTCCTTGAAATACGTCTGTCCCACACTTCGGACGTCTTTCGCGCTTGTAAAACCAACTGCGTCCTCGTCCTCATCAACATCCAAGAAAGTTGTAAACTTTGTTCATCAAGACGCAAGACGAAAAGGGAGATCGGCTCTGAGAGTGACGACGAAGGAGGGGAAGGGGGGTCGAGAGGGAATGGCCAACAAAGAGGAGGCAGTGTGTCAGTGGAACAGGCGAACCAGCTAGGTACATGGGAAACGAGTTTCCCCACTTTGAGTCTATATGGTTGTGGCGTGGAGCTAATAAACTCGCTGCTCAGAGAGAGAACTCCTTACACGTGGTCTCCTTCACTTGTTAGCAGAATTTAATATCTATATAGTGATTGAAAGAAAGAAAGAAAGAAAGAAAGAAAGAGAGAGAGAGAGTGAGAAAGATGATCTCGTTCGTTGCTCTTCACTTTGCCCCAACCGGGGCAGACACTTCCGCGTGAAATGATCTCGGTGCTCACACGCATGAGCACCCATTTATTTATATATCTTATAATGGGGAAACTCGGGCTAAGACGATGATAAGGATATCTTCAAATATAACTATATATAAATCAATATACCATAATTTTCGTTTTAAATTATATTCTTGCTATATACAAAAGTTATAATTTTTAATCAATCAATCTTTGAATTAAAAACAAACATCAGTCTTTTCAATCATTAACATAACATAAACGTTTTTTAAATTAAAGTTTAAGTACTATAATTTATAGTAAAATAATAATAAAATAAGAAAGTATTTCGTACGTAACACCAACAAAAACAATAATAATAATAATAATAATAATAATAATAATAATAATAATGCTAACAAAATAAAAGTTTTACTTAAAAAAAAAAGTTTACTTTTTTATCAGTTGAAAAAAAAAGTTGAATATCCGTGAATTGAGATATTCGGCTCGACCAATAATTCCGGAATGCCCAACTTTTTCGAAACAACCGTGGCAGCTTCTAAGAGAGAGACAGAGAGAAAGGTGGAAAGGAGAAGAAAGAGTTTGCCATAAAAATCCATCAGCCGTGTCCCGCGCGCTGCCGTTCGCCGCGGTTTTAACATTGACCTTAAACGATTGGCTACATTTGTGCGTTGTCCGTTTTCCACACGTCAGTTCAGCCTCGCCGGCGTTAATATAAACTGCATCGTGTCCCGCTGGCTCGGCGTGTATGCGTGTCGCGCGCGATTCCACATCAACCGTGAAAATGAATGAACGATAATTACGCCGTCATTCGTGCGAAAGAGGGACGGTGAATGTGCCCACAGGAATAACTATACGTCATCGATTTTAAGATCCACAAATAATTGCGAATTTAGAAATTATTTTGTTCAAGAACCTAACTCGATTCCGGCGAGATGTTTTTTGCAGCAACATTAGGACACTTTCGATTATATTTTTTGGATTTTTATTGAAGGATGCTTCTGGAGACTTTATGGACGTAAATATGCAAAAAAAGTTAAGTTAGTTTAAGGCAGAAAGACGATTTACAAGCTCGAAAATAATAGGTTCCTTGTGATTTTTTTTTCATGGAAGGAATACACATAGAAATGTGGATCTTTAAATATGTTTTATTTCATATTTTAATTATTCGAAAAAAATATATACACTTTTTTAATGCATATTGCCCATCTTCTACATTAATATTTAGAAGAAGACTATAAAAAATTGCCGCACTGCTGGAGTCCTCCCCCTCAAGCTGTAATTATCGAGAAAAAAAAATTAAAATGAATCTTAAAGGCAAGACTCAAACGCTGTTGATAAACCAGGAATTTTGAAATATGTGCAAATTTCAGCTAATGGCAGCTTAATAAAGTCAATTTTGTGATTTTTCATAAAAATTTTTGTTATTCAAAATAATATTGAGGTTCGCTAACAAGCTGCTGATGTTACGAAGATGTGTGACAAATTTCATCGAATTTGGTGGAATACTTTCGGCGTAATCACTCCAGCAGTTGGGAAAAACATAGCTGTGAGAAAAATGCGCCCGAAGTTGCACAGCTCTGTTTACTCGGCACGAGAACTTTTGGCGTCTCTTTGCAATAACTCCAAGAATTCTTCGAATTTCGCTGTAAAAATTGTACACATATTCTTAAGAAATTGAACTATCAATTTATGGAATAAAAAATCGATTTTTTCAAATTTTGAAAATAGTCTTCCTGCCTTAAGACAAAAAATCCCCCATTTGAAAACAAATTTTGTCCATTTTCACTTGATCATCAGTTTCTCAATGATCGTGCTAGGTATGAACTATGTATGCATATATAAATATACCGATATACATGAAGCTTCATCATTTGTGTGAATTTCGTCTACTAGAGAGGGAAGGAGGTGAAGGGAGTGGGATAAGAATTGCGTAGGTTGATTGATTTATTACACTTGGATAGTTTGATATTCAAGAATCGATTGAGTAAAATCAACGTGCATTCCATTTTGTTTATTCGTCTACATTTTTTCGTGATTTTAAGGCTACTAAAGGTTTCAGGATCCTTATCACAGATATGCTCCTTGAAATTGTAAAATTTGAATTATAGATGACAATTAAAAAATGGTGAAGACAGAAAGGAAAAGAGCTTTCGATACAAAACTACCAATTTCATATTTGTTTATCATAGTGTTATGTGAAATATTAGGAAAGTTTAATTTTACAACAACTCCTATGATAGTATAAAATTTTTAACACAAAATATGATGAAGAAATATTAAATACGTAATTTATAAAATGAAATATCGACTAACGTAATAATTTATTACAGTATTATTTAAAACGAAGTCCAAATAAAAAATGTAATACAAAATATTAAACACGAAATGTAATCAAGAAATATTAAATACACAATCCATAATATAAAATATCCATGAACATAACAATATATGGTAATTATGCAGTTTGAGGACTTTTCCGAACAACGATCGAATTTTTTTTTTATCATGCGTTGCTTTCATTGGTCGCCACTATCGATATTTCGTCGGGGGAGGCTGAATTTTTCCATTAATACCATAAGTTATGGGGTTTTAACGTTTCCGTAAATATATAAGAAAATACGACATTTAAAAATATTTCTCTGTATATTTAAACTCTTAAAGGGTGAATACCTATCATATAGACGGATATATTGCCGAATTGTTCATCAAACGTCAATATCCAAACCATCGTGATCGATTCCACGCGATTTTCAAAGTGATCGCAGCGATGAAAGAAGAAGAACAATCGAAATAGATTAATAGATAGATCATGGTAAAAATCAATGTCCATTATTTCTCAGAAAAGTCCATAAAACCCCATAACCTATGGTATCAATGGAAAAATTCTGCCTTCCCCGACGAAAAATTGATAGTGGTGACCAATGAAAGCAACTCATAAAGAAATTCAATTGTTTTTCAGAAAATGCATCTTACCTGTTTACGGAAACTTCAAAACCCCATAAATTATGGTATTATTGATAAATGTCAGCCTCCCCCGATAAAATATCAATGGTCGTAACCAATGAAAGTAACTTGAGGTAAACAAATTTGTTTTCCGTTGTATTTCCGAAAAGTCCTCAAACTGCATAATTATCCAATATATTACTGTAAGTCCAACAATATAGTCAGCCCAGTCATCATAGGTATAGCTTTCATTAAATGCTTTTAATTTAATGCTTCGAAAAAAATTAACCGTTTTACCTAGTTTTTGCATTCGATGGTTTAAAAATATCCATGCTATGTGTACAAAAAAAAATTGAGGAACAAAAACAAAAAAATATTCAATGTCATGCAATTATTATGCAATTATTATGCAATTATTATGAATGGGGTATATGTAACCATTATACACTCTGCGTATGGGAAACATATCAGGACCTTCAGGGTGTGTATATATATATATATATATATATATATATATATATACATCCTGAAGGTCCATTTCTTGTGCAAGCGTACATATGTACCAACATTAATTCGAAAAAACGATTCAAACGACTCGATTAAACTCATAAAAGCACGCGGCTTCTGTCCTTTTGTTTCTCAATACACGACGATATGTAGAAATTTTGAGGCAGGAGGCCAAGTATGTATGCGCTGAGGTGGCATAATGGGATATTACGAAACGCCCCCGCGCCTTGAAATACGTTTGTAACTTTTCATATATATATATATATATATTCTCGCAGAGATGTAACGCGGTGCTTTGGACTCTCACTCTCGTTTGTCGTACAAGTGTGACGAAACAGTTGCAACGACGCGTAGGTTTTCTGGCAGCCAGTTATTCGTTATCGCCATTAATGATATCAAGAGGTGGATGAGAACAAAGTGCTTTTTAATTGCTCGTGATTTATGAAGGTGGACGAATTTGCTGATTGACCTGACCCTATTGGATACCTCCAATGCGAGAGATAATCGATTCTTTCTTCAATTTCGAACAAGAATTCGAAATAATTCGGGGGCTGTGGAAACAGTCTGAGTAAAAATGGGCGACATAAAATTTTCCTTCGGAATGCATAACATGATGTGAAAATATTGTCTTCTTTATTTTTTTAAAATATACTGTGATCATCTGGAAATCAGAGTTATTTAACGAAATGCATTTTAATGGGAACAGCAAAATGATGGAAAAATTTAATGACTTAAAAACTAAATTGTCTATGAGAAAATTGAGTTCGAATATTTGTGAGGTTAACTCGATAGTGTCCTTAAAAAATTCTATGCCACATTTCATTTTAAAAAGGTTGGCAATCGGAGGAGTTATATAAATTATCACATCGAGCATCATTGAACGTGCAGTGATCAAGCTCATTAACTCTTTGAGTAATATCCCTTACTTTTCGCGTAAAATACCTAATATTGAAGGCTCTTTTTCTAGATCTTTTTAATGAAAAAAATATTCATATTTTCATATTTTTAAAATTTCATATTTTTAATATGAAATAAAAAAAAGATTGAAGTCCGGCTAGCAATTCTACCGATGTTATTACAGGGTATACCAGTAATATCATCCTATAATAATAATAATATCATCTTAAAATATGAATCAATTATTGCAAAAACAATCGTTTTCGCAAGAAGCTTACACCTATCCGCCATTCTGTCACAGAAAATAATGTTGATACCAATTCGTAAAACCAATTCGACAAAATGAAATATTATTTCTATCAATACAGAATTGACAACAAAAAATCGTAGAAATTCACTTTCTCTTGTTGGGCTTGATCTCAATAGTCTTCGAACACGACATTGAATTAATCGGAGAATAATTGAAAACAAGAAGTGATACCCGAGTACCGAAGCGAAAATGAAAATACGACGATAATATTCCCAGCCACTGCCAGGGTTTTATGGTGACGTGAGACGTGTCATAGCCCCGAGCTTTTCTTCTCTTTCTCGACGTTCTCTCAGGGCTTAGAAGTGACGACGCGCTCCTCTCTCTCTCTCTTTCTCTATCTCTCTTTTTCTCTGTTGATTCTACTCGATCGTGTCCAACGACATAGCTGACACTGTACAGAGAGACCCTTATAATGGAGGTGTGTACCCAAGTGCATCGACGATAAGGGCTGATACGTGCATGTAGGTGTGTGCTCGTGCGATAGGCACGTGCCTCATGGTGGTTTCGCAGTTGTCTCTTCGGACTTTATCAATGGAAATTGAGCTCGATGGCGACCCATGGACAACGGATATAGCGGAAGAGCCTGAACACCAACACACACATACACATACGGATACAGATAAACGAATATATACGCATCCAGGATGAAGAAAAGTATAGCTAAGTTGAGACGAGTCATGAGTCAATCGATTCGTGACGACAGGAAACCCTTCGTTCCTCTTTGCAGTATCTCCTCGGAAAGCATTCTCGATATAATAGTTATTTAATCCAATATCAGTATGGTTTCGAATTTATATATGTTTTATTATTGCCATATATTCGTGAATATTTTACTCATAATTGCTATTATTTTTATAATCATTTTATATTTTTATTGGTGTTTCATTATTTTTTAAATGTTTTATTGTTACGTTATTAATATTCCATTTTATATTTTTTTCTAGTAATAACTGCTTTGTTACTATTATTTATTTACTATATATTATTTATTTTTGGTTTATTATTTGATGTTTTATTACGATTTCATTATTACTAATTTTCCTATTATCATTCTATTGTTTCTTACTTGCTTATTACTACGTTACTCGTTTATTTTTTACTAATATTTGATTAGAATATTATTTCCGATGATTATTTGATTGTTACTGCGTGTCATATAACTTTATTATTATTATTATTATTATTATTGTTGTTGTTGTTGTTGTTGTTGTTGTTGTTGTTGTTGTTGTTGTTGTAGTTTAATGGTATTTCCAGTTGTTCGTACCCAGTTATCCAGTTAAGCGTACCGAGTCGCCAATGACTACCAATGTTTTTTTTTCAATTTGATTTTCTACAATTCATTTCGATCGTAATTAATGTTAGGTTATTCCAAGCATATGAATTATTGAAGCCAATTGGGTTTTGAAAGAATTTTGAATTAATGGAATGAAGAAAGGCAGTTCGTAAAAGGCTTTCGAATTATACGAAGATCAGCGTTTTATCTATCCCTTCCTCTCTCCGATTTGGAATTTGACGAAATCTAATCCTCATCCCCCTTAACGGACGTTGTATAGGTAGCGAACGAGGATATGTAATAGCTATGAATATACGCGAGTCTACGTATATATATTTGTATACGTGATCTATGTGAGCCATAAAGAAGCGGAGAGATGAATGCATATGCAAATAGATCCAAGATGACTCAGCTGCAGTCCGGGCACATGTACAGGCTGAGGAGACCAAGAGAGTCGAGAAAATATGCGGGAGGCTCGAGAGATGCGCACCGATAGAATATATTTATATATGTTGACGGTCCTTATTTCGCTCGATTGACCCAGTAATGCTCGGATTACCGACATAATATGTATACATAATCAAGTACAATGTTGTCTCGTTGCAGTTGAAGGGATAGTGTCACGCTTATATCTGTGAACAACAGAATGATGAATGTCGAAAGAGATTGTTCACGATCAGGGTTATTCTTGCTCGCGTTACGCACGACTCGTGCTTACGCACCGTATCGCACTGTATTATCTGAGATAGTTGCCTTTCAATGCTAATTGTCCACATGGTCTTAACTGGAGAAACTTTGATTGAATTTGAAGGAATTTGAAGGAGTTTTTATGCACACTGTGCAGAGTTTCGAATTACAAAGAGATTACGATTGAAGCTGGAGATGTGTAAAAACTGGAGAAATTTTTATGAGGAATGGAGAAATTTTAATGAAGACTGGGCAAACTTTGACGAAACATGCATCAATTTAAAGCTTGGTGGGATTGCAATGAATGAGGAGTTTCGATAAAGCCTTGAAGCAACATCGACCAAGGCTGGAGAATTTTCGATAGAAACTGGAGAAACGTCGATCCAGACTGAATCAAGTTTAGTTGATCCAATCTGAATCAAGTTTAGTAGGATTTCAATGAAGACTTGGGCATTCTTCGATGAAAACTAGAAGGACTTCGATTGGAAATTCAAGCAGATCAATGAAGCCTAGACGAATTGCACTGGAGGCTTTTACTGGACTTGAAAAGAACTTTGTAGACTTCGACTGATATTTTGAAAACTACTACCATGTTTAAAAAGCTTCCGATAAAAACTGGAGTGTCTTCGATGAAAATCGCAGTCAAATGGACCTAGAGATATTTCAATAAAGACTGGAGGAATTCAAATCCACACGAAATTGATCCTATACCTGATCATTATCAACGAATCAACACAGACTTGTTCGTTCATCATTTTTCGGCCATTTCATTGATCTAAAAAAATCAGTACGCGTTATTTTAGGCAACATCTATCATTTTCGAAATTCATTCCGTTCGTACATTGGAGGCATCTTTCCACGCAAGCTTCAATGTTTTTAGCACAACCGCAAGGCTGTGCAGCACTCACCAGTTGACCGAGCTGTCAAATCGTGAAGTTACGAGGATTGTGCAACTTGCGGAATCTTCAATGCAAACGGCGCGCGGGCGGGTGTTGATCTTTCGCTCGTCGTAAATTCACGATCCGAACGCCCATAAAACGTCGGATCGTACGATCTTCCAGTATGCGATAGTCGCCAAGAACAACAAATGAGGAACGGCGAAAACTGATTTTCTAGCCAAGTACACACAAAATCTCACCGACTACTCTATTAATAATGTACCGATTTTCCACAATCAAAATTGAGGATGAAATAAAAAAACGAAGTTTTCAACCTGACTACACCATGGATTTGGTTGACTACCTTTCATTTATTTTTCAAACTAAGGAGCATGAAATTGTATTTCCCATTTTTTAATATCCAGTGAAACATTGCATGAAATTTTTTTATATATGTATATGTGGATGTATATAAAAGAATGCCCGAGGGTATTAAAAAATGATAACTGCAATGTTTTTCGACTCCTTATCGCATGACTTTTTAAAAATCTGGAATACGTCATTCTGAATTTATAACCAATCACCTCAGTACCAAGTTTAATTCTTTTATGATTTTATCCACTTAAAAATTGTTTTCGCAAAATCACCAAAACCCGTAACTCTTCATTTTCAATCGATAGTTTAAATACGAGTTTTTTACGAATCTTACTTTAAAAAATGACGGATTTTCACACATGGTCTATTTTATTCCCTTAAAGGAGAGTTTCGAGAAAAAAAGTCTTTTTAAACGATGCTAATATCCACGTAGTCTGAAAATTTCACGTTTTCGCCTTTCGGGGTTTAGGCTTAGCGATGATGAGTCAGTCGGTCAATTAGTCAGTCAGGAATCTGTGCGTGCGTAGGTATGCTCGCGAAACTCACAATGTACCAGGCATAACATGATGCTCTTCTCTGCTCTTTTCCCCTGTCTTCGTGCTCCAACATGGCTTATATTTTCTGGAAATCTGGAAATAAAATTCACTATTACAACCCGGGAAATAGCTGGAGAGGGAGAAAACGCGAGAGGTGAATGAAAACGAACCGTGTTCGTGGAGTGAGTTTTGCTTGTTGAGCTCTTTTTCGCTTTCTCTTCAGCTTTGTAAATACGATGTACATGCACGTATTTCTTCCCCAGTACGCAATACCATCACGTTTCCATCCCTTAATTACGTCCACGTTACAAGCTCTTCGTACGCGAGTACACAAAATGCATAATTTGAAAGGCCTCCCAGAAGGAACAAAAGAAGTTCGAAACGTCATACGAAAATATGAAACTTTTACTCCATTATATGCTTTAATTAAAACCATGCGAGTATGTATAAATGTATCATGTTTTCGCCCTTTTAAAAATCGATTTTAACGGACTTTAAATAAAATCGCCGGGAAAGAAGAAAGGGCTTTTTTTGGCGAAGGAAAAATGGAAATCAATGGGGTTTAATACTCGTTTGAACGCAACAATAATTACAATTTTTTAATTGCTCGAATTTCTCGTTGGACATCTTAATCGAAACCGCCTCGATAATGTTCCGATTCCACATTTATAAATCGAAGATGTAAAGCAAAGAGAAATTCTGTAGGGTGACAAACATGAGAAGATGACAAAATAAGCAGAAAACATAATTTCTTTCTTCCAACTGTTCAAACTTAAGCCAATAAAAATAGCCCTTTATGAAAGTACAATTTTGTGTCTTCATTGTTCACCGTCCAATCGAATGCAAATACTGGAATCGTGAAATCGCGTCAGAAATTCACGGTTCATGTTCCGACACTATTTTCAACCCCCAACGTTGAGAGCGCGGCACGCAAATGCCTTTGCGCATTGGATTTGGTTATACTCCTCGAGTTATTCAAACGGTGCACATTTATCGCACGTGGCGTTTTCCGTCGCCGGAATTTATGGTGGGTGGGGATGAATGCGGTGTTAAAATAGTAATTTACTGTCTCAAAAGAGTTATGTCATTAAAATGGCAATTTTCTTTGCATACGCGCGTGTATAGGTATCATAATAGTCTGTACGGAAGAAACGTGCTTCGTGCAGCGATGCAACGAGCAATTTCATCATCGCCGTAGTCGCGCATCGTACAAATTTGTAAATTTCACGTCAGTGAGACGCAGGTGGCGAGGGGGGGTGGGGGGAGGAGGGGCGACGTCACAGGAACTCGAAGCTGTGCATTATGTCTCTCTACCTTCCGTTACC
This sequence comes from Ophioninae sp. B BG-2022a, assembly GCA_030522765.1. NCBI lineage: Eukaryota > Metazoa > Arthropoda > Insecta > Hymenoptera > Ichneumonidae > Ophioninae sp. B BG-2022a. Next base: position 60,702 of record JAPYZJ010000303.1, read on the forward strand.
TGCAGCAACCCACTTAACATCCTTTGCCACTGTGTGGTACCGCCTCTCCGTGCACAACGTGTGCGCTGCACCTTACTCTTCCAACCCGCTACATCCACGTACATATCTCGGACACAATGTGCGACACAAGATGTATCAAAACTTGGTTCCATTGTCTTGCCTTCCTGTCACAAGGTGCACGAGGTAAGTCTGGTTTGATCGGTAACGTGTACACCTTCCAGTAATCACGCGAAGTCTGGTTGAAGTTACGTATATATGTTGGCGTCAGTTCTTGGTGAATGTACCGACTCAAGAATAATTTCCTACACTTTTTAATACGCTCTCACTTCTTCGCCCTTTAATTTTTTAATTTTCAATTAATACGCGCGTGCAGGGTGTATCGAAAGTTTCGCCGAGACGAGATCGAGATAGTTGACGCGATTCTGAAGCGAAAAGTCCTTACGGGTCTTTCGCTGAGACGAACAGTTACTGCGATATTAACGAATTAGTGATAGCCAATCCGGTTGAGGCACTGACCACGCCACCGCCACAGCGCCTATCCCCTGCACCCAGATGAGCGTGGCGGGCTCGCTCTGCCGCGCCTTCTCCCCACCACTCCGCACGTTTCGCCGCAGTAGACTGGCTATTAGTATTTTATTAATATCTCGGGAACGCTTCGTCGGAGAGAAAAACGGATGAGGACTTTTCGCTTCAGAATTTCTCGATCAATTCACTCCCCGTAAATACACTATGCGATACTTGTGACACCCGGTGTATAGCTTCAAAACTTGCTCTATACGTATTTATACGCAAACAGCGCGAGGAAAGCCATTGTGACTCCGGAACCGAGTCAAATCCTTTGAGGCCAAAATAAATCGTGGCACGTGACTTTGACGGAACACACTATTGGACTTCTGCATTTCTGTGGTGAAACCACCTCCCTCCTCATCCCTGGTTTCTAGTTATCGTCGTGTGTTTTCAGCTGTGCTCCAGAAAACATTACACCACCGCCGTCCAAACGTTTCCCCGGAATATCCTGTAGTCAACCAAGTTAAACGTCGACTCGTGTGTCACCGTTCAACACGTGTGGTACTTGTACACGCGAATCGGGCTCATTCCACCAATCGTGATTTCAAAATCTTTCATTTCGTACTCTGCCTCTCCAACGGGGCCAAAATTGGATATTGCCATTCTGACAATTCTGAATTTCAATCTTCTTTACTCCATTCGACCCATGCGAGTCTGGGAATCATACTTTTTGGCTTAGAACGACTCTCGAGAGTCATTAATGTGTAAACTACAACGACGAACTCATTAGGTCACCTGGAATAACCTGAAACTGAAATTCAACGCAAAGTTCTCCACGCACCAGCTTTCCTCGTGCAAAAACCATCAACAACATATTTGCCCATGTACTCGAGCATAGAAAAATGACCCGCAGTTCTCGTCAAGTTCCACCAGATCCAAACGACCCAAAGTCAGGAAACTCGTGTCACGAAGAGACCTTTCCCTCTATGCGTTCTCATGAGTGAGTTTTGTGTGGAATTCGTTAGCCGTTTTACCTTTTTTAGTCACCACTTGAGTATGTAGATATCCCGTATAAGGTAAATTGAGACAGCAAAGTGCTCTCGTTATAGCACCGAGTTTTTTATTTCAAAAGGGTGCACTGGACCAGCAAAAGTGAGACTCGTATTTCCCGGTCTCTAGTCTTGGAACTGCAAGCAGTATTATACATACCGCGTACCTTTAGGGGCTTCTCGGAAACAAAATGTTACGAATGACACAGTTCTGCCTATCAAAGCCCATCCGGCACGCCCTTGTGTCCCGCAACTGTTCAATTATACAAACACGTGTACAGGTAGGATGGGAAAGCGAGAAAATATCCCCACGTACATCGAAATAGCTTCCTCCTCGAGCTTAGTGGACACGTCAAGTGGAACTGGAGAACGTCTACGTAGATCTGAAGTGAGAAAGGTGAAACCTTGGCTCAAAGTACCTTCCAAGTCTTTTTGGTTTCCTTCTCCACCGACTGTGGAATTGCAAATGGCCGAGAGCAACTGGATGTTCCGTCCAAGTCTATCTGTGACATATTTTCATGTGGAATGCCGTTCCAGTCGTAAATATTCCGTGATCGCGCTCTTTATGTGCGTAGTCTTGTTAGTACCTCGCGTATTATCGAGGACGCAATTGCTCAAGATGAAAAAAAACATTTCGATCAGCGTACGCTGTTTAAAACGGAAAGTATTGGCCTAACGCTCAATCAAGTTTTTCGGGATTGTTTTCTTACCGTTTTCTAGTGGGTCGAGGGATGTTAGCATTACGAGATTACGCAGGTCTTTTTCGACGATTTTTTATACATCCTCTTTGGTTGCTTTTTTTTCTTTTATCATAAATCTATAGCAATATATGCGTAATGGCGTAATAACGAGATGTGGAATCAGCGGTTGATTAGACTGAATTTCAAAGAAATCGCGTTGGGCAGTCATCAATTTAATAAAAGTAGTCAAACATTTATTTCAACGATGAATTAATCAGCAATAATTTTAAACATCATTGGATAGTTCAATAAGCATTTAGTTTTTGGATAATTATTGGTAATCATAAAATGATTCGAACGTATCGATTAATACTTGAATATTGAAAAATATTTTTGTTGGACGATTGGAACAGATGTGCAGTCACTGATAAAACCCCGATCAAGCACATGACAAAATCGTTGGATTTAACTTAGATTATTATTGAAAGTGGAAAATAGTGCAACTTCATTATGAAATCATCTTTTTGTAAAGTTTCCTATGTACGACACGATTCAGACGTATAAATTCACGAAGTCTACCTTAAAAGGCTGCGATATAAAAAGTGCGATGCTTATAGCGTTCGTGTACGACATAGCGTATCATTGCACCGTTAATGCGAGGCGTTAAATTTCTATTGCCGTTTGGTCCAATGAAAGCAGTAAAACTTCCAGTGATTTGGTTTTTCTCAACGGCCTAATAATTTGCCTCCTCATGGATGATTCGTCGAGCAAGGCGATAAATGGATGATCAACTGGTCGATGCATTTCCAAAGTTTTCACTTTGCACTCCAACTAACCCAAACAAACGCTCGGATGACGATTAAAACTATCCGACTGAGGCTCGCAGACGGTAATCCATTGAGGAAAAATTATCAGCCAATTTTCATCGAGCCACTTCGTATTCGATAATTTATTTTTTCTTTTCGCTTCCGCGCTCGTGAAAATTCTAATCGACGATCCTTACCGAACGTCAAATGCGCCATCGCGGCCCAATAATAAATAGCGAATTTTACAAAGCCATAAAGCTATTCCGGGCTGATGGAAATACATTCGAATGTTTCACACAATGTGGCACAAATGAGGGTGTCCGAATATCGTCTGGAACATAAAACGCGATAATTTTTTACTGCAATTCGGCGAGAGTGTACCACCGAGAATTCAAATTTTTACCGTTTTTTTCGACCTCGAATCACGGACGAAACAAAAAAACAAATGTTAGCAATGGTTTTTTTATATATATTAATGTGTAATAATGATTCGAGAAGATAGAGAATATATTTTTGTAAAAAGAATAAATAATGAAGGACTTATTGACCTTTAAATATGGAATAAGACGATTTAAGGGGTTCCCACATTACAGAAGAAGTCATCTTTCTGAAGTAGGAAACTTTATTGATTAATAGGAATGTCATTATGGCGGGTAGCAATGAGAATTTGTTTCGATGGCGACTATCGAAAAAAAGAGCTATGTTCGTCGCTGAATTTTGTTCAGTTTCTATTTCTTTTTTGTACATTGCAAATATGAAAATTTTGGAAATTCCCTTTCGTAAACATATTCTTAAGAGTATGCCAGAGAAGAGAAAAATTTGTCCACATTTCTAGATCAGAGAATCTAGCTCCTCTAAGATTGGGATCAGACAGTTCAGCTAAAGGCGAAATTTAGCCTGTTTGACCCCAGCGTTTTCTAGAAAACGACCAAGATTACAATATAAATGTGCGAACCATTGGATCTTCCAGAGGGCGAATAAAATATTCTCATCGCGTTTAAATCGTTCGTACTTTCCCAACATGCGAGCTCTTCGGTCGTTGCGTAAAGATACGAAGCTAATTAGGAGAAAAATCTCAACCTCCGGATCACTTGATTCGGAGAAAAAAGGTGTTCAACGTGATTGAAGAATGAGGAACAAAAAGGCAGCGGTAAAAATCTTCGCCTGTAGTTCTTCGTTGCTTTTGTTGGGTACACTGAGAGAGACGCTATGTGGGGAAAGGAAATTCCCTAGAACGGCTGGTGAGTTCGGAGACTATGGAAGGAGCGAGTAATCGACCATTTGGTATGCAAGAAACGCTTTGGCGCTTCGTCCCCAGGGAATGGGTGGAAGGAAGGTGGTGACTACCTAACTCTTGTCCACCATGAAAAAAGATCGAATGAAAGAGAGGGGAATAGACGAACTGTAAAAATACCTTCGTTTGAGCTTGGAGTGGGGTAACATGGAGCTGCGAAACGAAGAGTCCATTGGATCGTCATCGCTTATATGGTCAACCGGAAGGAAACCAAGGGGGCATTGGAATCCATACAAATGTCCAATTACCTGAGACCCCGGGTGTACCTTGGTGCTGGCCAGTGGTTGCTCCTACCTGGAACTGTAACTCCAGTCTTTTCCGTTGCTTGCACGGTTATGCAACGATTTCCGATGGGTCGCGGCTCCTTTTTTCAACCAAAAATGCTCTTCCACGCACGTGACACGTTTTTTTTTTCAATCTATAAGGCCTTCGTGCATTGCAAGTACTGCTAGAGTGCTTCGAACTTCTGGACGTATTTTTGAAGCCTTTTGGAAGCTAAACAGCCAGCCAATATCCGCCACCTTTGATAGGAATTCTACATTGGCAGGCTGCAAGAATCTTATAAAATTGCGGCGTACATTCCATCAAGTGCTGCGATGTCTATTTTCTGAAATGACCACTAAAACCCCCGACACCTTGAAATCGTAAATCCCTAATGGGGATCGGCAAAAACCTTTCAGAAACTTTCATCCTCAACGAGAACTACATTTGAGCGACCAAAATGCAATAATTCCCATTACATTCCAACGATGTAAACGTCATCAGAAAAAAATATCTCGTAACACCAGATTTATGATAAAGAATACTGGTAAACCTGAATGAAAAAAAAAGATGAATGAAGGCTCGAAACGTTGCAAATTCGTCAGGGGAGCTGCTGGAATTGCAACACGAAACTTGCCAACGTGAAGACGCGAGAAGTGAAATAAGAGGCGAATTTGGAAAGGCATAAATATTAGCGACCTCCGACAGGAGTCGTATGAATTATTTCATCGAGCTGGTCGCTCTCTAGTCGAGTGACCTGCTGAAGAAAGTTTTTTGACTTGTAACGTTAATCGGTATGACTGGCGCGTCTTCTACGCCTGCACCCCTCGCTTCTCTCCGGTTCGCCTTCTTTGCGGACTCGTCGCCACTTCCGGTGAATTCCGTGCTGGAAATATTAATGAAGCTTACTCCATCTTGCGTGCATACGTATATACGCGGACAGCTTGCATACACTCATGTATGGAAGGAAGAGATCCCCGAGTCGCGATGGTGTCCTGTCCCCATTTTGTGCACATTGCGCAGTCTTAAAACCAGCGAGGAAAAATTGAATAAAATGATGAATTGCGTATGAAGCTTTGTGCACTTTTATCAAATTGTACTTTTCGCCTGAACTATTTTTTATCAATTCTTCCATGATAAAACAAGATTTTTGGCTCATCCATTTTTTAAATTATTTTTTCGTTCATTAATGTTTAAAATATTATCAAGAATTTTTTAATTAATTTTCAAAAGTATTTTCCGTTAATTAACGTTTTAAGTATGTTTGTCATTAAGTGGCTATTTTAATGAATTATATATTAAGTATATTAGTTTTTTAATTCGATTTAAGAAAGTATTTTTTAAATGAAAACAAACAAAGATTTTTAGGTACTTAATTTTCGTTGGATAATTATCTCCCCCAATCTTATTATCACTCCTCCCAGATTATTACTCCATTGAAAGCAGATACGTGATGGTATCTTGACTAGAACGTAGATTCATAAGGTATAATTTGTGCATTGCAGATCGTAAGCTTTTCGTGGGCATGCTCTCGAAGAAGTTCAGCGAAAATGACGTCAGAGACATGTTCGAGGTTTACGGGGCGATCGAGGACTGCACGGTGCTTCGGGACAACGCCGGACAGAGCAAAGGTTGCGCTTTCGTCACATTTGCGAGCAAACAGTACGCGATTACGGCCATCAAGACACTTCATCATTCACAAACGATGGAGGTGAGGAATCGGTTCTTTCACCCTTACCAATTTTTCGATCATGTATTATCTGATCCATATCTACCGAAATCATTTGCACGTTACGCAATTACTTCTCATATCCTGTTTAATTAAAATCATTAGCTGAATTCGAATTAAAGTAAATGACAAATGATTTTTAATTGCAATCAATGTGAATTAATTTTGCATTGTAACCAATGGATATTGATTCTGAATTAATATCAATTTGAATTCATTTTAAATTGAAATAAATAACAATTGTCATTTATTTTATCAACCCAATCAACCCAATTGAAATAAATAACAATTTATTTTGTCAACCCAATTCAGTTTGTAACCCAAACAAATAAATGAATAATGATGTTTAACAGCAATAAATAACAATTGATTATGCTTTGGAATCAGTGACAGTTTCTTTGTTAATTAAAATCAATTACAATTGACATCGGAACCAAAGAAATTGATTTTGCATTAAAACCAATGAAAATTTATTGTCCCCGGAAACGAATGAAAATTAATTCTGAATCGCGATAGACTCGTAGGAAAATAAAATCCAGAGTAGGCACTCCGAGTAAATATTTTTCTGAATCGAAATACGCGTCAATAGGAATTACCATTGATGATCGAAAGCAATTTGAAAGAGCCCGAAGTAAGACCGGGCCGATTCGCGAAACGAAAAGTAAAAAACTGAAGAAGTCGGTACTCTCGCGGTTCTTTAAACTTATTTTTCGCGCTAAATATGCGAGTCTTCCGTCCTGAGAATTGCTCTTGGCAACTTGCCTAGCTCGTCTACTAAACCACCACCAGTATACAGTTGTACAGAGTAAATATATATGTGCGCTGTAAAAATGCACCTCGGACTGGTGCATCACGACGGCAAGAGTCGATACACCGATTTAACTTTGGGGTGAGAATCGAGAGCGAAGATCAACGAGCAAAGGAACGCGACTTCTCGGCGATGCCAATCGCTCGAAACTCTTTGCTTTTTCGTCACACCGTTCGATCGATTCTCCTAGTTTCTTTTTTTATTTTTATTTTCTCATATATATTTTCAGAGATCGCGCTCAGTGCAAGAGACCTCTTGAAACGAATAGTCCAGAAGTGAACATTCGTACTGGTCAATGACCTAGCTCAACCCTAGCCTTGCATTTTCGATTTATAAAGATAAACCGCCGAAGAATTTTGATCCAAAAATACCAATGTATTTTCACGAACAAGCTAATGAAATGATTGTTACTCATCACGGTTATGTATTTAAGAAAGGATTTTCAACATATGGGTTTTTTCGAAATCTTCAGAAATATTCTTTCCCCTATCCTTCGATAGTTTTTCAATCCCTTTTCGTGAAGAAATCATCGGGAGAATCGAGTTGAAATATCACACATATTTATTTGTATTGATGAATATACGCGAACAAAAAGCTTATTTTTATTATTATTATGTATTCGGTTATTCGACAAAAAAGACAAATTGATTGTTATTCAGGGAATTATTGTGAATAATCAATGAAAAAGCGTTAAGGAGAAAAAAGGTTGGTCAATACTAACACTGAATAAGAGTACGAAATTTCGAGAGTCTGTTTATCAGATATCTATTTAGTAGTACCACAAAGTTTGAGTTGGCAGTTCTATCGTTGTACCATGAGTTTACCTTCAATCCGCAATTCCTTCACGACGCGTTGGGCCTGCCTCTTCATTAATGAGACACTTCAAGCATAACACGATTTTTCAAAATGTTCGCATTGTTTTAACATCTGAAGATAACAATAACCATATTTTTTAAATTTTTAAACACCCCTGAGGAGTTCTTCAAAATACAGTCGTAAAAGATCGTCTTAAGCCCTTAAAAACACCTAGAAGATCTATCATAACCTCAAAAATTTTCAAGTGACATTTTTCTCATAGAAATTTACGATTTTCTGGTAAAACCGAGAATGAGGCAGAATCAATAGACGTAGGGGATGATTGTTTTACTCAACGTTGAAACTGTTTCGCCTCCGAAAAATGAAGACACAAAACGTCTGCTACTTCTCTCACACTCGAATGTCACGTGCTTCTACTTCACAAAGCTTCTACTTCGTCTTAATGACCCAATAGATTATTCGTAATCGTGATAGAATCCGTTCATCCCTGGCGTCGACAACTGTCGATTTGGAAATGATCGAACGGAGATTTCGAGTCGCGGAATAATCCATGGAGTTGGTGAAAGGATTAAATTTATTTATGCCACAATACGGTTTGGAACGAGACTGCCGTAATGGGTAGCCCGTGCCACGAGAGTTGCCGAGTCCGCGAGGTGGAGAGAGCCGAGAGTGGTTTGTACGATATATAATGCGATACCGACGTGAGCGCAGGTGAAAATCCATTTGGGTAAGGAAAACTGCTTTCCAGTAGCAGACGGCTCGGTACTCCGCAATACGCTGGGCCAGAAACCTCGTGGATACACGTTTCATTCAACCCCACCCCCTCCCCCTCCCTCCCTGTCGTACCGCCCCATTCTGACCCACCCTTTTTCATGCCCGATCTCCGACGACTGCATCGCATCACTATTGCACACGGGAGAAATGGAATAGGAAAGCGCCACCACGATGGCTTGCGCAGCTAACCCAGGCAAAACTTTAATAAAGCCCCGACCCTCTCGAGCATTCCGGGCCGGTATACGAGGGCCACACAACTTTTCGATACTCAACATAGCCTGTCTTTTCGCCAGAGTTTTCCCAGCCGAAACAATCCACCAAGAATACAATCGCCTTCTTTTTTCATTTCATAGACGTAACAAAGGAAGTAGAAAAAAAATAATATCCCGTTTTCGCGTTGAATTTTGATAATAAAAAGAGACCGTCGGTGAACGAATATGAAGCCCGTTAAAATTCGACTCAGGAAAGAACGTAAACTGGCGAAAAAGAATAAAATAAAAGAAATTTCATCGCGGAAGCTCGAAAAGTAAAAAGCGAAGTTTGTACTTTGTAGACTGTAGGGTCTGTTTGTTAAGAGCGTGGACAGCGGAGCTCGAAGAATATTTGGGACAAGGTATTGAAGAAAAATAGACACATACAGCATGATGTTAGCTGTAATGCTTCGTTATTAATATATGGTCCAGATACTTTCTCTATTAATAATCGCCTAGTACCTCCCAAACGTACTTTCCACTAAATTCATGACGTAATCTAGAAACCCACACATTCACCTTTTGTTGAATGTTTCACACTCCGCTCGATTACTCTATTGGTGTGAGTAGTCGAAGAATGATTTTTGGGAGAACTTGCCGAAAAAAAATTTCTTCGCGAAAAATGACGTCCCAGTCGCGGTTAAAAATTTCTTTCGTCCACGTGGGTCGTTTTCAACGTGTTTTTTTGGACGATGCGAATGTTACGTAATACCTGTTCTATATAAAGCATCTTCGTAAAAAAGTCCCTCTACTTCCCAACTTCCGAGACTACCGTCTAACGACCTTAAAAAAAAAAAAAATAGGCGTACACGCTTTTGTCAGACGCTATATTTCTGATTCAATTCTCTTTACGCCTTTAAACACGTCAAATCAGCCTGGCGAAAAAACTTCATTGCGACTATTATTTCCTGACTTTACGGATCAAGGACAAACGTCACGCCTGCCCTAAAAAAAAATCCTACATATCCGAGCGCGAAAGGCATAAAACTTTTTCTAGGCCAACGTGCAGAACAGAAAACTAGGAAAGTGGAAAATTTCATACAGAAGGTCCACTTTTTGCATACAGTCGTGGAAATATTAGACAGACCGGATGTGTCGGCAAGTTCACGGTTAAGCAGCTTAATAAACACACACACCTGAGCACGTTTATCCAAATATACATATATAATAACGTTTGGGTCTATAGTGAGCGTGTAATGCGACGAAAACGACGATGACGACAAGTATAAGAGGCAGGGCCAGGTCGTTGCCAAGGCACGAGGCGTCGTAGTCGGCACAGTCGTCCTATCTTTCTCTCTCTCTCTCTCTCTCTCTCTCTCTCTCTCTCTCTCTCTCGCCCAAACCCTTTTACACCCTTTCCCCCACTTATTTCCTCTCACTACCTCCGGCAATTTCATTTTAATATCATGAATATTTCCGGCTTCAAGTACCACGAACTCGATCGTCCCAGGGCTATATAACGCTGGCCCATTTCGTTTTCGATTGCACATTCCGTCGGCGACGATGGTGCTATTTCCCTACACATCTCCCTCCCCTTCCTCTCTTCTTCTCACAACGGGTCTCATCGCACTCATCTTTCCTCACACGTATACTCACCTCATAGTACCAAGCTCAGCTCTATCTCGAGAGTTGCATTGAAATCCCCCCTCCATTTTTTTTTCTCGAAACGTCAAGGAAAAAGAATTCCCGAATTCTGTGCAAAACTGGAACTTGGTTTGGTAGGCCATGGGTTGTTGCCTTAAATTTCGACGATCGGGGAAAACAAAAATTAGGAGGAACGCGTGGGGGTATTTTTATTTGTGGAAAGGTTTTTTCTATGGCCAATTATTAATCCATAACAACCATTTCAAGTCGGTGAAATACTTTTTACCCAAAATTATGGAAAACTCGTTTAAACGTTTATTCGTATGTGGATTAACAAACTTGTGTACTCCTTAAAAAAAAAAGAAACGATATTATGTCATATTGAAGTATAAAAATAGTGAAATAAAAAAATATTGTTACCTTTTTTATAAATAATTAATATTGGCTAAGAAACTCCTCTCGTTGTCATGTTTAAATCATGGAAAAAAATGTTTCGATTTTTTTTTTCGACGAAATTTACCGAGATCAGGTTATCGCTTTTTCCGACACCTTGTCAGGCTATCGTGGATCGCTGAAGACCCGAGCTATATTGAAACCTATAATTTGCGACAAAATTTTTGAACACTCTTGAATACTTCTACTTTGGCACACTATTAATATTGCAAAAAGATTCAAACCAATATTCTATTTTTCATCATAAACACCTACGTAGATTCTGAGAAATGAGACGAAAGAAAAACGGCTCGAGTCTCCAGTGACTCACGATAACCGAATCAGGTTAATATCGTTATTACTAATAATTAATGAAAAATAAAAAGTTTACTGGAAAACTCTGTTAAGTCTAAACTACTAGTACACCAAATAGTTGCATCAAATTTATTGATTCGTAAATCATAGTTTCGACAAAAAAGTGCTTCAACCGAAGTTTCACCAGCAGTTTAACTAGTGTAATTAAAGTTTTATCTTCAATTTGCAATCCCTACACACCATGTGTTGAACCTTCTTTCTCTATATCAGTGGCCTTAAAATACGAAAGGTTTGTTTCTGAAGTTTCGTCCCTTTTATCCCTTCTATATTTGTACTTTTTTTCAGTTTGTATTTTTTTCAAGAATGAAACATTTTTATCGTACGATAAAAGCTTAAATCTCTGCATCTATAAATCTTACTGGGACTTTTGCATTTAAAATTTCGACTTTTCCATTGGAAAATTAATCGCCGAAAAGAACTTCGAAAATTTGTGAGGTTATGCCGATCTTCTACGTATCCTTAAGAGCATGATAAATATCGACATAACCTCAATTAAGTTTACGGCGAAAAATCGAGCTACAGTCTTTGTAGAATTCATAGAGACAGAAATAGATGCTCGAATTTTACGATAAAAATTTTTCGTCCTTGAGAAATTGCGCTTTAAAAATGTTGACTATCTCTCTCGCACTCGTGGTGCTACATCTTCGACATGTCCTTAAACTGATCCCGTCCTCAAGCAATCGGAGCTGAATGTTGATCCCCATTCAGGAATGTCCATTTAAATTAAAAATCTGATTGAAAATGTGCATATTTACATGGACTCGGACGAACGAATCACATTATTATTTCGTTTACTTGAAGGGCTGCTCGTCACCGCTGGTTGTGAAGTTCGCCGATACGCAAAAGGAAAAGGACCAGAAGAGGATGCAGCAGATACAAGCGAATCTGTGGAACATCGCCGGAGTCAACATGACGCCGCATTACCTCACTACCGTGAGTAAAACTCTGTTATACGAGTGCATTCGCACTTTATGGGGATTGTACACGAGCGTATACGCACCGTTGTAACTTTATATCCAACGTATTAAAGCTATTCGGAGACTCTCTCCCGACGGAGGGAATGGAATTTCCGGAAATGGGATTTCCAAATTGCATACATTGGTAGTTTTGTACCCGTTAGTTCTTCACGTTTTGCAAACATTCAGTTTTATTTCACTCAACGAAAAAAGCTCTCGAATCTATTCGAAAATTATTCATGATGGATGTTTCGTTTATTCACAAAAAATTCTTTCGATTTTGAGAATATTTGTGCAGGTATCGAGGGATTTCACAATTGCTCTTGCTTAGTTGTAGTTTTTTTTGTTTAATATATTAATAAGTAATAGAGTTATTGGTCACAAAATAGCTCTTCTTATTTTACATTTCCAAACAGTTTCGAAAAATCTTAAAAATAAAGCTTGCAACGTTAGAATGCTACGCTAGTTAGTGGAAAGTGGATGAGAAACATTTATGAATGTTAATTAATTATACAATCAGCTATTTTTGAGGATAAACGTACAAGACCTAAACCAGACTTGTAAATCCATCATACCCTCATTTTCGACTAATCGTTTAGCCAGAGTTTCATCGAGTAATGCCTTAAATCGCTACTTTAGGAATCTATATTTCAAATCTGAAAAAAATATAATTCGAAGGCTAAGCATCTTCAACGAAAAAAAAAGAATCACGAGAAATCATTCTGCCATACAAACGTCACAGCTAAGCTCTTTTCGAATTTACTATAAAATCAAACAGATAGATTGTGAAGTAGAACTTTTACAATTACCAGAAAAATTCAACAGGAAGTGACTCGATCCACTTAAGCGCAGCACGTTTCTTTACAAAAACGCAGCTAACTGACAAAGATTGTTGAAATCATTTAAAAATCCTCATAAAAAATTGAAAAAATCTCCAAATTGAAAAACCCCCGATACAAAAAAAAAACGGCAAGCTTCCGTCACTTCCAGCCCAGAGAGAATGCATTCCACTGATCAATCGTTACAAACAGAAGTGCCAACTTTTTGCGTTTCGTAGGGCATCAACGACCGAACCGCATCAAACTTCACCCAATTCCGAGCTGTTAGCTTTCAGACCATTTCGTCACGCGTTCAATACCCTCGAGGTTTTATCCTAATCTCCCCCTTGGGTTCGAGACGCTGGAAAAACTCTTGAGTAAAATGGCCGTTGTATCGATGCGATAATTTCTGCATTTTCCCCCCCGCGTTCCCCCCCCCCCCCCCCCACCTCCTTCCTAGTGGGTCTATCCAACCATCGCTTCAGCAATACCGATAAAATATTGGCATGGTCACGCCATTTTAATTTTCTTCTCGCGACCGAGCCTTTAACGTATTGCTCATGAATTTCGTGACCGCATATACAGGTCACTTTGAAATATTCGCATGCGTGCATTAATTATACACGCGTGTATATGGTCCGGAACAACGCAGCTCTGTGTGTAACCGCATCGTACAGTTCGCGGCACAACGATGTGGTTGGAGCCCGGGAACCAACTTTCCATCGTGAACGTACGTGTGTCGCTAAAAAGCCCCGGACGCTAATGTGTTTGCTCTGAAAACATGAATAGTCCGATGGGGCTTTACGAACGGAATCTTCCGTACGCGGAATGGTTCTTCGAAGACATTTGACTTCGAGGACATGGCGGTAGGTCATTGCGTCTCGGAAATCATCGCTAAGCGGGTGTCCAATGAGTTCGAGATTACGAATGGATGTGGCTAGATGCGTCAGGGTGTGTACTGCCGTAGCGCAAGTTTGCGGTACCACGGATGCCTGATGTTGGATTGGAAAAAGAGCTTTGGTGAAGAAAAGGCGTATCTGGGCTGTAGGCTCAAACGACACGGTTCTCTGACTGGTCGGACCTACCGAGTACTCCGTTTCCGAATCCGAGACCAGCGAGTTTAAGGCGAACATGACGTGGCGCAGGTCGTCATTCCAAGTTGAAAGATGCGATCGTTGCAACGAAACGTGAATTTCTTGAGAGTTCGAGGAAAGTTTTCTTTTCCATTGAAGCATTTGGGGTACTCGTGTATCTTTATGTAAAATCCAGGGTATTTGTGGAAAATGTGGGCATCCAATTTGTTTCAATGGGGTGGTTCATTTTTCAATCGTATTTTTTGGGTGATAGTTAAAGTATCATTTAGCTTTCTAAATGGATTTTCTACTTGAAACCTCAGTATATAATTTTTCAGTTGAAACGCTGAAATATTCGCAATTTCGGGAGGATGGTTTTTTTGTAAATGAGGGTACTTGAGAGTTTTTGGAAGACGTGGACATTTTTTGTTCTCGATGAGATGATTGATCTCTACCTCGGTTATGTGGAGATTTGCTGCAGTTTTGCTAGAGACATTATTTAGTTTTCCAAATCCTGTCATCAGGATGCAGAACCATTGTAATCGCAATGGTAAATTGGCTTCTTTGATTCTAGAATATCATTGGCTCTTTATCATGTTTCTCCTTCGATCATTGTGATAAAAAGTAACACCAAATTATTTACGCCCGTTGAATGATCTTTGCCCATCAAACGGAAGTGTACATCGAACGTCGAGTTGTTATAATTAACACGACAGTCAACGAATGCTTCTGTCTACTAGACACGTTTTTTTTTTTCGTCAACGATCGTCCACTCAAATGAATAAACAAGAAAGTTGCCAATCGATTTCCATTCCCATCGTTGTTTGAACACTTACCGCACGTTACTACACAGACTGAAGCGACGTAAAGCTCTCGCAGTGGAAAAAAAGGTGGTCCGGAAAAAAATACATTATACAGAAGCAGGAATAATTTATTCAACAGGGAAAACTTGCTCTCTTTTACTCGGGCGTATTTTTTTCCGGGAGCGAGATTTTTGCTTGTTTTTTTTCTAAACGCCATTCTCAAAAAGGAATTTTAATTAATCGAGTTTAAGCGAGCGCGAGGAAATTAGTCGAGCAATTGGTATACAGGTCACTTTATATGTACACGTAAATGTCTACGTGTGCGTGTGTTTGCACTGTAAACATTGTGCCAGTGTGCTGTGTTTGATGTTCAAAGTGTGCTCGAACCGCCTGTACGTATATCGCGTATTGGAAAAGAAAAAGTTTTGCGTAATTTATATACCCCAGTTATGAGGTTTGCAACAGCACGCGAGATTCCTTTGGAAACTTTACTTCTGATCAATTTGGAATAATTACCCGCAAACCTAGACAGGGACAAAGTGATGAGTCAAAAAGAAATGATAGAACGGTTTGGGTCAAGTGTGCGCACTTTGGAAAACGAAGGTTCGTCAGACTTGAAATTAAAATAAATAATCGAATTAGAATAATAAAGAAATACTTGTTGGGTAGATAATTTATTCACGTCATCATCAAATTAAGAAACTGTAGAGAAAAATCTTCACATTTAATTTAAAAAAAGATTTTTTTTCTTTTTTTATAAAAAAAATGTAATTTATATTTATATATTCAAATTTGTTAATATTATAAATATATTAAAATATTATAATCGAGATCGAGTCAGATCGTCTAAACGGAACATATAAATCTTCTGAAGACGTAACAACTGCTGATAAAAACTCGAAATAATTCAAGTTTTTATAATATTTAGGTATAAAACTATACGAGACTAGATCTGTAGGTAATCAGAGATTAACGAGACTGAAAAACAAAGTCATTATTTCGCTAACCAAAAAAAACACGATAAAAAAGAGGAATATATTGAAGATGGAAAAAAAGAAAATTTGATTTTTCATTGCTCGTTAACCCAGAAAAATGGTTAGAAAGAGTAATTAATGGAAGAGGAAAACGAAAAAAAAAATGTGGTGCCTCGTATATAGATGTAAATAAATACCAAAACTGTTACTACAAAAAGTAATTAACCTGAATTTCAATTCGGCGTTTGACGCTACTCTGTTTACCGTGGCAGAAAAATCAATTATGCAATTGTCTGTTTTCGTATTTTTCTTTTTTTTATCTTTTAAACCTTCTTTCACTTTTTCACCTTTTTTTTCACTTTTTTTTTACTACTTCACTATCACTCTCGGCTCGTTCGGAGATAAAGAAGGTGTGCACCTTTACACCAAACGACTTTCTGTAAAAGCGAAATAATAATTCGTCAACGATTTTTGAAACACTTTATCGATCGTAGCACCTACCAACGTATATATCAATTTTTTTCTAAGAGATTGATCATTCGCTTCAACAAACAATTAATTAAATCAAAATATCTTGGCGTACTCTCGGGCCATCGATCTTTCGAGTTTACGTTGGGCTCATAGCCGTAGGCCAGCGACGTGAAAGATTGATGGTGTTGAGCGTGTCACGTCCCATCCAAACTTCAGCTGCAATAAAATTTTCGACGTATATAGTCGTAAATTTGACGTATTCTCGTACCATAGACCCGATATACTCTTGGAAAGTTGAAGGAACCCTGATATAATCACTGTTGATCTTTCGTGTTGATCTGGATATAACGAACATTCATAAAAACAACTCGATGAAATGAAAGCATGTTCCTTCGCGATCACTGGAATCCGATTTAAGTGAAACTTTTCATGTAAGAATGTTCAATATTAAATTTATTATTAGGTATTGAAAGTTATATAATAATAATGAAAATTATGAATATGTAATAGAAAATATGAAATATTCAGTATTAAACTACAGGTTATTAAATATTAAATTTTATTCCTAATTAACCGAAAAATAATGAGAATATATCACGAGAGTAATAATAAATGAGTTCAATGAAACATTAATGTTAAATATTAAACTACAAAATACAAAATATCTCATATTAAATATAAAAATAATAACTGTTGCGCAGTAAACTATTAAGTAGTTAAATATTTAAACTATTGTAAATATTATTTTGAGTTCTTAATTTCGTATAGAAAATGAAATTACAAATAATCATAGAAAAAAATATTGCAAAAAAATTACAATCAATATCTCTTCACAAATATCAACTGAGCAAATTGCTGAAGGTTCCATTCACCATCCCTCGCTTGGCGAGCCTCGAGGCCCTCGCTGACAAATTTTCACCAACGGTTTTTTTAATGATAACATATTTGATAACGCAGAAGGATTTTTCATCGAAAATAGTCGATATCTTAACACTTTCCCGCTAAAACGTATTTCCCGATACGATCCACCCGTTTTATACTAAAAAGACTTTTAAAAATTCGAGAAAAAATATCATGCTGTGTGACCTTAAAAAATTCAAAGAAAAATTGATTTTATTCCAAACATTTATTTTTTAATTAATTTTTGCAAAGAATGAAGAATGTCCTGATCAATCATCCAAAATGGTTTAAAGTCCATCAGGAAACACCCAGGTTTACAGAGGAAGTGCTAAAACGACGACTGGCCAAACTTAAGGAAATATAAAGACTGGAATATTTGTTTGGAAGAGTCCTCGATGATCTCATTCGTCATTGGGTAAACACGTTGAAAATTTCTTCACGCAGAATGACACGCACTCCCTTGCGCCAACGTCGCTACAACTGCTGCAACAACTGCAAGCGACGTCGAGTGCAGCGACCCCCGTGGGTGCAAACGCCGGTGCCAACGCGCTCTCGAGTGTCCAGCATCAATTGCTGCTGCAGCAACATCTGGGTCTTGGAGCTTCAACACCGGCCCAAGCGGCGGCCCCGACTGTGCCAAGTCCACCGGAAATCAATCCGGCAAATCTTCAAAGTCTGGCGACCCTCGCGTCCCTCAATTCGGCCGGTGAGTACGGTCAGTGTCGCACGAAATCATTTTATTTATTTTATTACATATTATTTCGATTTTGTTTCGCCAGATTTTTTCGAAAACTTCGTCAACTTGAAATCTACTATTTCACAATTTCGAGATAAAAAAATATTCGTTTTCTTTTTTATTTCACTATTTGTTAAATTATTTTACGAAAGTTCAGTTTTCTCATTGTTTTTCAGGTCAATCTATTAATACCAGCATTAAGCATATTAATTCATTAATAAAATAATTTATTTGTGGTTACGAATATACTCATTTTGAAAAAGAATTTGAACACACGATTGGGTAATCGAATGTCTATAAAAATTATAGTTCGATTTAAAAAAAAATGTCGAGTTTTTATTTGGTACTTTAAAAAAAAATATATATATACGGCAATTTATAAAAACATCTTTATTATTTATTATTTTTTATATTCTATGTTATTTTACACTTTTTGAATATCAAATGATTTTTTAATTAATTAGTTTTACATATTCATTCATTATTATCATTTGCAAATTATGTGTATCGTCCACTGCACGAAACTCTTTAGCTTTCGATAAACTAATTAATACAAACGCTGTCAATTTTTATCGTCGATTGAATAATTTTATTTTGGAGTCATTATCGTTGAATTTCGCATTGTTTCGGAGAGGACATTTTTATTACTCTGTGGTAAAAAAACAATCGGAAGGTTTCATAAGGGTTTTGAAAGAAAACCATACTTCCGTTCGATTTTCGTTAATATTAAAAAAAAATGTTGACTCGTAAAAGGCCCAAGTTTTCAATACTCGTTGTCAAATTTATCGGTTTTCGTCAATACGTGAAAAAAATATTTACTTGTAAAAAGTGCAAATTTAGAACGCTGGTTACTAAGTTTGTGGTTTTTTAAATGAAACATTACAGCGAACGCTGGAGTAACGCCGATGAGTATGCAGAATCTTGTTACTCTGGCGGCGATGACCGGTGGAAATGGCAATCTTCAAGTAACACCCAACAGTGAGTAGCAAGCTCGTTAGTTTCGGCAGAAAACAATTAACTCGCCGTTCGAATAAAATCGTCGATCCTTTGACCATACCATCTCCAGGCATTCCCAAAAAATGTGCACACTTGCAGAACACAAACTGACGTGCTTTTCTTCGCATGGTGAAAGGCAACAAAAATTCTCATTTATTTATTTCCTTTATTTTGTATGTTTCGACGATAATCAATTAAACGTTTCCTGTTTTCGCAAACATTTTCGTAAACATAAAATGCAGGAGGGCACAGGGAAACTGGAAAAATAGACACGAAAAAAGGCCTCATCAGCGCGATTTTTTTTTCATTATTATTCTTATCTGAATCCGTATTTTTGCATCGATCGTAGATCTTCAAAATACAATTTTTTTCTTTTTCCTAGAACGATATTTTCAAATCACATCGTTGTTTTTTTAAATATGACATTCATTTTCAATATGGAAATGTCGTATACGCATTTTTTTTTTCAAACAAAGATTGTAATGCATAAAAAAGTGTGGCATAAAAAAACATAAAAAGTTTCGCAACCGGAAATGTTTATCGATCATTTAAAGAGTCAGAAATTCCCTAAACTTTGGGGCTGGCAAAATTTGTTGAATTCGCGTAATCGTCTACGAATGATCGAAGCTTGCACGCTCTTGTCTCGTTACTCTTAATTTTCCTTGTTGGTCCCGTTGTACCTTGCGCTCCTGACGAGTCGTCGCATGTGAAAAGAGAATAACAATTTCCACTAACCGGCACACGCGCGTGATAATATCGCCCAATGCTCTGTATGTTTCAGCATTGAGCGGATTGGCCAATTCGACAGCAGGTATGTCGCTATGTAAGTGTCGCCTTGCCTGGTACAGTATTTTTAACCGTTACTAAATTACACCGAATAAATCGTAAAACACGAAACAATCCATCGCCACCCCGAAAATTCTCTCTCGTTGAACATTGCAAAATACAAATCGCGTACCCACGACAGGTTTCAAAATTTCATTCTCAATTTCCAAATGGTTTTCGATGCTCAGAATAAATTTGAACCCCAAAAATCCATTAAAAAAACATATAAAATTTTATACGCTTGTTTTTTTTTCATCTCGATTCTAACGAATGACATATTTTTTTCTCGTGATCAGCTGCTCTCCTTGGGAAAACGGGAAGCACAGGTGAGGCACATCAATATTAAAAAAAAAAAAACAAGAAAAAAATGAAGAAAAACGTCGCTCGTCTTTTGGAGAATTAATTAATTTACTCGTTTGTTGCGTCGAGTCCGTAGTTCACAGTGTAGCACTAATATATTATATACGTCCTATGTATGATCGCCATTTTGCTATAATTCAACCACGCACAAAATTCCTCGGTTACAAAAGAATCCCTTTTCCTTCCTTGCCATCCAATCGGGGATGATTATCATTCGAATTGACAAGGTTACTATTCGAATTGAGTTTTTCAAATTATTATGCGAATTGATAAAGTTATCATTCGAATTGACTTTTTTAAATTATTATGCGGATTGATAAAGTAATCATTCAAATTGACTTTTTCAAATTATTATGCGAATTGATAAAGTTATCATTCGAATTGACTTTTATTGAATGATTATCCGAATTGATAAAGTTATTATTCGAATTGATTTCCATCGAATGATTTTTCGAATTGATAAAGTTATCATTCGAATTGACTTTCATCGAATGATTATCCGAATCGATAAAGTTATCATTCGAAGATCTTTTTTTACTATAATGGAAAACTTTAAAATTTTAAGCGTAAAGTTTAGGCTATTGTATTGGTTTGAAAATTAAAATGATTGAAAGTAAAGATTTTTTAAGAATAAGAAAAGTGATAGTAAAATATTACACATGAAAAAAAAATTGATTCTAAAAAATGACTCATCGGTGTAGCGGACTTTGGTCGTCCATGAAAAAGAAGAAAATTTTTTCTCTTGAAAAAGATAATATTAGGTAAAATATGACCAAGAGTATTTTGTCATGATGTTTAAATCCAAATCACATAATTTGTGAATATTTGTTCGCTTCTTCGATAAAAAATGTTATAATTGTTGGTTCTTTTTTTACAATCAATTACAGACTGCAATTGATAAACTATAAAAATCTGTGACAAGCAAATAATTGCTCTTTGAAATTAGAAACTTCAGCGTACGAGTTAAAAAAATTTCATCCGAATTTTATTCGTCCTTGCCCCGAATAAAACTGTGTCCTTGCCGTATATTGTAAAATGTATTACCACTAATGGCCGTAGCGACTGCGTCGATGAATGCAATATTTATACGTGCTGGAGACGAGATATGCAATTTTTTGTCCATGTTTTTTTATAATCGTATCTGGATCAGCTTATATTGCGTAAGAATTGCAGCACAAAGCGTACACCATGAGCTTGATAAACAACGAATGTTCCGGAGCATTTATAATCGTATCGCTTCGTGTATTAACTAGTTGCAGTTACTCCCACATTTCATGCTAATTCGATCATCGTTTTCGACACTTTTCCAAATTCACAATTTTGTAAACATTTGTTACTTTTTTTTAGCCAAACTTAAAACCTTTTCTATTACTCTAAAAATTATTTAATTCAAAATTAATACCCGAACAAACCCAAATATTAAATATGATAGAATTGCACGATTACTGAAATGAATTAAACATTAATAGTCCAAGACAAAAAATTAATTCGGAATTAATAATCCAATATGAAGGAATAATAAAAAAAATAATTGTCCATTGTAAAATTAATTGAGTTATTTCACAACGTCAAAATGAATGAAGATTTGAATAAACATTAATGATTTAATGGATGAATAAATATTTATTAGAAATAAATTGAGCACGCAGCTTGAAAAAAACAACATTTTTTTAAATATTTATTGACACAGTGCAAAAAACAATGAGCTGCGCTTATCGTTGGCTGGAAACATAAAGTTCGCATTAGCATGACCATAGGATAAAAATATTCGTGCGGAGAGAATCCTGTGTTGGTCCTTTGGAGTGACAAAGTTAACGCAATGTTTTTCGCGTGTGTACTTCGGGAAATGACGCTTCGAGTTTTTTTTTTTGTATTATTATTTCTCTCACGATTCTTACTAACTAGAATAATAATAATGACTTATGAGAGGTTCAGGTACATTACTCACGACTCTGATTATTCAGCGGCTTGTCCTCGTTTGTTCGTCATAAAATTTTACGGGCATGATGCATGCTCGCAGATCCAGACTTTTTCATTCTTCGATCTTGAAAAGTTGCCGTGTTTTTTTTTTTTTGTTTCGTTCCAGTGCTTTTCGTCGAAGTTATTTTCAAGTGCGCAATTGGTTTTTTTCAGGGTCCACCGGGGGTAGTTTGAGCCCCGTGACGTCTCTCGCCCTCAATTCCTTGACGGGAACGCCCTTGAACGGGCTTCAGGATTCCCTGAGCAACGCTTATTCGAGCTTGCAACAATACGCCGGTAATTGTTATTTCGTTTTTCATCTTTTCCAAAAAAAAAAAAACTATGTGAAATCGACCCCTTTTCCGTTTCCCACTCACCCACTAATCACCCCTTAACGTTCACGTGCTAAAAATTTTCTAACTGTTATTTGGGCATTAAAGCTCTCATTGGAAAGACGACGGTGACGGTGGAAAAGAAAGAGTTGCATAGTGAGTAAACCCAAACCCAAAAAACATTTACTTCGATAGTGCGCCTTGGTTATCTCGCTTAGTTGTTGTTTTTTAATTTCATTTTATTTATTAATTTAGCTTTTTTTTTACATTTGTATCAGTAGTTCCAAAAAACGTCAACTTTGGTTTTCAAAATTTCACTGCCGTAATAATCGGCGGTTGAAAATTTTTGCCACGACAGAACGAAAAATTTTCTTTGTATAATTGAACGAAAAGTTGAATCGATTTTCGAGCTTCGCACACCCTCCTGTTATAACGATAAATAACAGTTTTCATTTTTGAAAAAAATTCCTCAATGTGTTATCGTTATTTTATATTATTTTATTTTGTTTTGTTATATTTTATTTTATTTTCTGTTATTTCATTTCGTTACATTTACTGATTTTACATTCAATTTCGCATGAGATCTGTAAGTCCGTTTTGTATCGATGAATAATAGGTAATGATTTCATAGGGTATGTTAATATTTCAATATCTCGTCGCATTCGTTCGTTATTTGTCTGGAACGTGTTCGTCGTTTATATTCGAAATACCGAAAATCTATTTTCATTCTGTATCTATTCATATACGTGTGTGTGTCACCATGTTTATGCTCGTAAGAAAATTCAAGTCATTTAAGGTTTTAAAAAAGATATTCTCCATTTAACAATGATCGAAATTTGAAGAATTCACAGAAGATAAGTACACGAAACAATGTTTCGAATTTCCATAATCGTTGATTAACGATTAAAGTGTGACGGCGTTTCGGTCGAAAACATTTGAATTGGCGAGAAATCTGGTAAATTCTGGATGAGTGGATTGTCTCGTTCAGCCATCGTGACCGATCACGCGAAACAACGATATGCAATATTTGGACGAAAAACGAAAGGGACGTAGTTCGTTCCACACGTGGTCACACGTGGCAACATTATTTTCAAACGAATGAACGAACGGAACGAGATTGAAAATGTAAATAGCGGAAAGCACGTTTTACATATTGCGCACGAGACATAGATCCTGATAGAAATATACGTGACGATCAGCTCACGGATCCGGCACGCGACAAACATTGATTCAATTAACGCCACTCTCGATTCCACCAGAATCTATAAAAATAATGACGATACGCTAGGAAAGAGAGCCTCCAAGCGCAACGGGTACGAAAATGCGAG
This sequence comes from Ophioninae sp. B BG-2022a, assembly GCA_030522765.1. Lineage (NCBI taxonomy): Eukaryota > Metazoa > Arthropoda > Insecta > Hymenoptera > Ichneumonidae > Ophioninae sp. B BG-2022a. The sequence goes on from JAPYZJ010000303.1 coordinate 84,599, forward strand.
AGAATTGAGTTTGCATGCGGCTTTCTAACCCGAATTGTCAGAAACTCACGACACTCAGATATTTGCTGCAAAAAATGTTGCAAAATAAAAAATAATGAAATATAGATCTTGGAATAATTGCAAATGGAAAGATACCAAAGAAATGGAGTCGTTAGATAGTGATTTCCGGTGTCGAGGTTGGCTTGGGCGAAAACTCGGATGGGTGACCGCTTTGCTGTTGAACGAAGTCAGTAAAGCGTAGTCGTAGCGGTTTTTACTAAATTACCCTGCGGCCTCCTGTAAACGCGATAAAGTTCGGTAGGAAAAATGGTAATTATGCAGAAGTGGGGCTCCAACTCAAATTTGGCGAGAGATTTTTTTTTTGCTATAAATTACTTCAAATAGTCACCACCAGTGATATTTAGTCGGCGGAGGTTGAAATTTTTAATTATTTCCATAAGTTATGAGGTTTTGAAGTTGGCCGAAAAATGCAATGAAATAGAGCATTTCCATATACTTCGATGCCTAAAGGTAGAAACGAGCCAAAATTTGTAACGAAATGAACCTCCCAGAATCCACCCAAACAAACACAAACAACCTTACATCTTACGGAGCTAATTAAGGTTGTTTGGGTTTGTTTGGGTTTAATAATTAAAATGGCCTGCCTCCGCTGGTTAAATATCACTAGTGGTGACTAATTAAAGTAATTTTTGCAAAAAAAAAAATATCCTACCAAAATTAGGTTGGAGCCTTACGTCTGGATAATTACCGAAAAAAATGGCTGAAGGAAATTAATTGTTTTGGTTTTTTCGGGTCATTGTTTAAGTTTGTTGGGTCACAATATCCACACAATACTGTGTGGATTGTCTGAGGTACGAGAAGTGAAAAGTCCGGGTTTTACCAGTTTCCTCGTGCCCGTGTATAGACACGATAAATTTCAATGGGGAAGAGTTGATCACTTTAGATAATGTCTAAGATACAGGGAAAGAGCAGGATAGAACGAAAAATGCCTGAAAGCAATCAAGCTTGTAGATGATTAATTAAAAACCAAGGTGGGAAAATGGTAAATCTGGGAACACTATTCAGATTTCACTATTCACTGGGAACTATTCAGATGCAAAAAGTTTCAAGAAGATTTTCCCAAAAAATAGCCCATAGAAGTTCGGCTGGTTCGAGTGTTTTGCCAACACGTCGTACGCGACGGGAATACATTTTTTGTCCTCACGTTCCGTCGTTTCACCGGGTTAGAGTGGAACGCCCGATTTATATTTTCCGGGGATTCCGTCGGCAATTAAATCTCGGCAGACCCGTCACGATCGTTATCCCGGCACTTTGCCAAAAGTTGATCCACCTTCCTGTTATTTATCTCGCGAGAATCGCAAATTTTGCAGACAGGTGGTATCTCGAGTTGAAGACTGCGACTCGTCTCACGAGCCTCGCCGTCATTAATCAACGGTGCCGAAAAACATTGTAGCGTCTTCAAGGTTTGCGACAGTTTCGTCCATATCCGGAGAAACAAAAATCTCGAAGGGAATTTGACGTATTGGAAAGGGTAGAAAAAGGGGGAATTCTGGAGAAGAGCAGAAGGGCGAATTGGGAGAACAAAAAGTAGAGATTTGGATGGTTGAAGTATTATTCCCATAAATCATGAACGTCCTGAGACTTACCAGTCACAAACACAGATCCGTCAAAATTTTCAGGGTTCCCGGCATTCACGGGGGCTTCGGCGGCAGCTGCGGCGGCAGCGGCGGCGGCTGCTGCGGCTGCGCAAAACACCACTTCCGGTCCCGCTGGAAAACAAATCGAGGGACCCGAGGGTGGCAACTTATTCATCTATCATCTCCCTCAGGAATTCAGCGACAACGATCTAGCCTCGACTTTTCTGCCCTTCGGCAACGTCATATCAGCCAAAGTTTTCATCGACAAGCAAACGAACATGAGCAAGTGCTTCGGTAAGTTTTGAGGATTGGCTGTGATAAAATCCGAAGCTGTCGAGTAATTGCCAGCTGTAATTAGCCAACCTCCAATCATACTCTCACCTCATCTTTCGAACGTTCGATCCTAGAAGTTCGTCAATCATCGTATTAGTGGCCTACAATGTTATTTCTCTATTCTCCAAGGATTAAACACGATCTATCAAAAGAAAAGTCTTTTTATCCCTGTCCTCTTCCAGATCGACAAACTACTTTAATATCACTCTCGTTTTGTCTATTTTTAGGCTTCGTCTCGTACGACAATGCACCGAGTGCGCAAGCAGCGATCCAAGCGATGAATGGTTTTCAAATAGGCACCAAGAGACTCAAAGTACAGCTGAAGCGATCCAAAGAGGCCTCCAAACCCTACTAGCCGAACACCATGAGCCTCGTTCGTAGGTAGATAGTCCATTGTAAAAAAAAAAAGAAAAATCGGGAAACAAAGGTACCAAAAAAAAAAACAGAGAGAGACAAAAATGGGACGGTGAAATCAAGGGCCGGAAATTGGGATCCGGTTTTTCAGGAACTTCGTCGTAGGCTACTATTACAGTCGTTGAACTTTGATACGCGACATGAAAATTCAACAGCTGATCTAGAGTACAAGATATTTCATTATTTCATTTTTTTCTTTCCCACGACAGTCGTCAAGAGTTTGAAACAAATAACGCGCGTTGCGATGATCTCGCGATCCGAACTCTCTAGTCGAACAGTATTCTACAATTTGCGCGTCTGAAAGACTTCGAATCCTTATTACAATTATTATTCTCTTTTTCTACTCGTAGATTGTCGATTTTCTTTATTATTTTTTTCGCAATTCAGCGCACTGCCAAAAATTCGTACAAAATCGCTGATAAATATTTGCCCTTCGATAAAACGAAGTGGCAAAAAAAGTTATTACGATAGTGACAGTTGATCATGGAATCTGTGATATTACGTGAGTGCGATGACAAAATCTTCGACCCTTCGAAGACGTTTTGAAGATTTTTGAGGATATTGTTTTTTTTTTTAAGGATTTTAAAACGTTTTAAGGATTTAACGCGACTGCATTTTTTCGAGACTGCATTTTTTCTTTTTTAATAATTCGTATTAAGATATATATATATATTTTTTTTTAGGTAAACCATCGTTTTTATTCGCTCGCTTACCTCGTTTGTTTAATTATCGCTCCAATTATTTACGAAGCAGTCGGAAACGCCAAGTTTCGATCTATTGCTCGAGATTATCTGTTCCATTTTATTCGTATGCATATAGATATTAATTGCAGGTCGGTCGTTCATGTTATTATGTCTCGACAAATTCCGTCCAAAAAAGACTCACTTAGATACGAAACGCTGCAGTGACATCGGAAAATTGGTGGCCATCCGCCAATTTATTGACTCCATTATAAAGTATGAATTTATAAAGATTAATAGTATCATTTGATAAAGAATTTTATAATAATTGGTTTATAAGCTTTCCACTCAAGCTTGCGACACTCTACGACTTATTACATTAATATGTGACAAGCTCATACGAAGATTCTTAATGCTGATTTTTTTACAGTTCAGCACTGCAGTTTTTAAAACTTCAAGGCTATTCTTTTCACTAGAAATAAAAGTATTGGGGAAACGATTTTTTTCGAAAAATTAACTATTTAAAGAGAATTTGACGAATATGCTTTTAATTCGTTTTTGATAGTTGATTTAATTAAAAAAAATGTTTATGAAGACCTTTTCAGTTCGGTTAAAAATTCTTCAACCTTTATATATATATTTTTTTTTCTTTCAATATAAAACAAAACAATTAATAAATATCGGAAAAGGCAATTTCTTCTACACTATGATGTTCAACTCAACTGAAAAAATTGACTTTACCTTATTTAAGAAAATAATAATAATTAGCAAACATGATGTGTAGGTGTTACATATTTTCAGAATTTGATTTTATATTTTCAATGATATTTCCGGTTCATATGCACCAGAAATGACTCTTTCTATATAAGCCAATTTCTCAAAATGAATTTCGAAAAAAATGCTCACCAATTTTTCCGATTTGACGGCGCATTGTGGGCCCTTGGTTTGTGTCAACTGCAAAATCAGTGCAGTAACGAGCTGCCGATTTATTTTCGATCACTATCGTCACGTGTTTTGCATTCGTGTCGTACTTTCTTATTTCTTTTTTCTCGTAAATGTATATTTTTAGTGTGATCGTTGGAGCTTCCTCGAGCGTTCTCAAATCTCGAAACTCGAACTTTTCGGAAGCTCCATATTTGGTTTCTTTTTACATCGTACCTGTTGACATACGTTTACATTTTATCGTAGTACGATTGTCGTTACGATCACGTCGTTTTATTCTTTTCATTTTTTGACTATTTATTGTGCGTATATATACATTTTGATTAACTGCGCTACCGAAAGCTTATCAGTGATTTATTGTACTAACAAAATGCCGTGTGGTCATTACAATCGAGGTGAAGTATGAGAAAGTTCACCGTTATTGCAGTCGCGATGTTCAGGGCAATTCGCCTCGTGCTCTCTTTCGGAAGTCCCCAAAATTTACAGATTCTTCGATTTCAAATTTTCACTCGTCAAATTGTAACTCCTCTTAAAATTGAGAGTCTATGAAAAAAAAAAGTAAAAAATATTGAAAAATCGAAAACGATACGAAAAGATTGAGAGAGTGTGGCGAACCGTTTCGAACAAGCGGAAACTCAGGTGGAAACGCACGGAGATTTCGTTTCTTATCGATCGATAATCTCGTGACTTCCAGCCGAGAAGGGCACAACTGCGAACCAATACCCAAAAATGATTTTCTTCGACTATACTTTCAATATTTACAATCATTTTTACAAAATTCGAATCGGTTTATTCCTTTGCCAATATTTAAGAGATTTTACTACTTTGACGATTTCAAAATCAGAATTTTAAAGAAAGATTTGAGGGAATAATTAAGGCGATTTATGAAAATCGTTGAACCATTGTTTTTGCAAACATTTAAATCTTTAACATTTGAATCATAAACATTTAAAACTTTAACTTTACATTATAGTAATCGTGTATAAAATTGTACGAATAAAATATTAATATCGAAAGCAAATTCGGTATTCGATTTAATTAAAGAAACTATTTACAAAGAAGTTTTTAAATTCGGTTTTTAAATATTAGAAAATGGATTTATCCGAGACAAAATAAATTAATTCGTTAAAGCAAGTGGATATTTAGAAAATATGTATTTCTTGAACTTTATTGCATGTACGAAAGAGAACTTTCGTAATCCAAAATTTCCAATACATATCGCACCAGGAATGATTAATTTCAAAAAAATCCTCGCCGATTTGACCGATTTCACGATATTACTCACACCTGCTTCAGTCATTAATATTTTTCAACGAGATTTGTCACATGAGTATATCGATGTAAAATTATGTCTGTTAACGTTTATAAAATCTCAAAAACAAACATTTCAATCATTATAATTATTGCTTCAAAATAAATTTCTTTACGCAATCCTGATTTTCAGATCGCCAATATCTCCTACAACCCCTTCCCTAATATTAGCTATCTAGTTGAAATCCAAAACAGTTTTTGTTTATAAACTCTCCATTGGATCTTGAATTCCATCGAAACTTGCCCCACGTCCGCTGATCCAAGAATCATTCCCCGATTCTTGATATTTTTGAATATCTACGATTCCCTTTATCCCTTTTTGTTTAAATAAAAATTTATTTATTTATTTTTGGGTATTGGAGCGCAGAGGATCGCCGAGCTTCCCGTTTATTTTTGGTGTGGTGGTGACTAACCTGTCCGTGTGTTTCGTTTGTGTGCCAGCAGGTGGCCTGTGACGTTGTGACCGTGTACTCTCTCTCGACCCGGAGTCGCCGTGCCATGTCTGTCTCAGTCGATCAGTCAGTCACGACTCAATCGCTATCGATCAGTCTCTGTGTTGTTGTCGGTGCCTGTTGCCACCTCGACTATATTATCATCGATTTCCTCATCCATCCGATACCGATCACCAAAAACGATCTCCAAAGGAGCATTTTTTTCTCCCCCTCGCCATGCCCGTGTCCTCCCCCTCCCGACACCCCTTCGACGGCTATCCCCGAGTCACGTGAAAAGATAGAAAATTATCCAGGAAAATACCGCGATCCATGTACGATTTCTGGCGTATCGGAGCTCCGATATGTTTCCTCGTACTCTCCTCGAGTCGCCATCTTTAATCGCAATTTCGTATATTCGCGATGAAAACACAACAGTCCTAACGTTTCGTTTTGTTCTCTCTCTTCGTTTTAACCTTCGACGTTGTTTGAAGAAAAATCGACTCGAAGATCGGTATATTTTCATACCGATATCGCACGGTTTTTTTTTTTTTAATTTTCGTTGTTCCTGTTCGGATTCGCGAGTACCAAAAAAGACCGCGACGAGTATTCACGATGATGAAAAGAAAAGATGCGAGACGAAGGGTCGACCGAAATACGTGCTAATCGGTAAAAAGAGATCGTTCGAGATCTCATCAAGATCAAAGGAGAACGAACAGCACGAAGAGACAAAAAGGAAGAGAGGAAGAGAAAGAGAGACAGAAAGAGAAAAATGACAGGCAAAATCGCTGTGTAAAGTATAATAAATAAAAACAAAGTTTAACTATTACCACGTGATTGAATGAAGGAAGGGTATTGCGATGCGAGAGGATCAAATCCGGCATCCACAAAACGATTTTTCGACGCCCAACACAGTCGAAAAAAAAATACCGAGGGAGCAGAGGAAAACGAACGTTATGTGTGCGTGTGCGTGTGTCTGTGCGCGCGCGTTTGTGTATATACGTGTGTGTTCCAAAAAAATGAAGAAATTTTAACGTAAAATGTTTTCCTCCTCGCGCATGCGCGAGTTCGAACGGAAGTGTCCGTAGAGATCGACGTACGATTCATCGTTGCTTTCGAACGAGAAAATACCAAAAAAAAAAGAAAAAAAACACCCCGGTTTAACGATCATTTCGAAAGCTGCCCTCGATCGTTCGGTGAATCTCGATCTTATAGAAAGGAAACAGAATTATCGTCGATTTCATCCATTGAGGAAATAAAATTGAAACTGCCTGGGAAAAATCGGTACTTGTGCGCGCGTCGATTTGGTTGGGTTCGTATGGGTCAAATGGGAAAACGAAATAAATGGAATTTAGGAAAAAAATGTGTATGTGTGTGTGTGTGTATGAATATACAGATCGAAGGTTGCCTAAAAATTTTTATTCCCCTTTGCCAAGTGGACATTGTTTTGGTCAATTTTTGCAACCGATTTTCATTTGTTTGTCGTTCGTCCGGTTGAGAAATCGAGATCTGTCGAAACACAAGAAAGTTCGATTGTCGAGGATGGGACCGTGTTTTGGAAATTGTCGTTGCTCGTCGTTCTCTGAAATTCCTCGGATTACACGATATTTAATATTCGATGAAAAAAAAAAAAAAGAAAAAAAAGGGGGAGATCGGTATTCGTTTGACGATCGATTTTTCGTCAAATGTTTCATACCCTGTATAATCGTCCTGCCAAATTGTGAATATTCAATCAAATATATCACCCTTTGCAGGAGCAATTATTACAGGGAACGGTAAAGATCGATTTATTCTCGATCGATCGGCCGATCTCCCAGAATCGTTATCGATGCTGGAATTTTCAATATTTTACCAAATCATTGATATTCCACCGAATAACGAAAGTATCGAGACCGGCGTTATCTTCACGTTCGAGTCATGAATATTCAGTCAAATATTTCATGCTTCGTTAAGGAAGTCGAGTCGTCGAACGGTCGATCGAGCGTTAGAATCGATATCTCGATGAACCGACGAGGGATCGTTTTCTCTTTTTTTTTTTCACTCGTCCTCCCAAACCTTGATAAATATTTTAACCTCGAAAAAATCTCGAACGGAGAAATAAAACTTCAGCGATAACGACCAAACGGAAACAAAAAAATAAACGGAAAAAACGAAGAAAATTAACGAAAAAAGAAAGTGGGGAAACTCGAGTCCTCGCGATGGATCAGAAATATTTGTATCGTGAGAGAATCGATAGTACGTTCCTTCTCGGATCCTGTTTCGTCCGGGAAAAAAAAACAAAACAAAAGTAATGAACGCTTCTCTCATACCCACTAATCTTTCGCGATCACTTACGCGCGCACACACACACACATACCTACGAAAAAAAAAACACGCGCGCGCAGAATACCGTCAATGTAAAATCGTCGCTTAAAATTTCGAGAGATATAAATCGAGAGAGAGAAGGAAATAAAAAACACGGAGATCGATCATCGTCGATCGCTTTCGTAAAAAAAAAAAAAAGATCGAAACCGTAAAAAACTAAGATCAATGAAATTGTATCCAATGAGGATGGACAAAAGCACAAGGGTGAGAAATAATTCCTGAAAATAGTCAGATCCTTTATATCCGGAAGCATTAACGAAGTGAGAAAAAAAAAGTTTAGAGAGACAAAGAGAGAGAGAGAGAGAGAGAGACAAATGAAGCGCAAGTCCTTAAACACGACCAGCCAACCCGATCCATGCTTTATCTCTTGCTCGTTCCAATTTCTCTGTCACGTTTCGTACTCTTTTTTTTTTCATTTTGCAAGTTTCTTCCAGCCCCCCTCCTCTCGTTTTCACCGTGTGTGCCGGCATTGTGACACGCACTGGCAACGCGATCGATTCAGGACCCTGACTGCCTCCGAGCTGCTCGGAGATACAGAACAAACAAAAAAAAAAGAATCGAAAATAAAGCGAAAAGGAAATAACACCAGCAACAACAACAAATACCATCGAAATAATCGCGTAAAAAGGTACGACGAGGAATGCTACCGGCATTTGCTCCATGATGGATAAAAACCCCTAGATTTCGTTTGGCAAAAAAAAAAAAGGAAAAAAAGGAGTCAATCTCTTGTCTCGATCGTCGCGTCAATTTCTTTTTACGTTACCGTCTTTGTAAATGCTTTTGCATATATTTACGTAAGTATATACATATATATATATATAAAGATCTGGAGCAATATCACGGGAGCTTACTGCTCTCTCTCTCTCTCTCTCTCGTAGTTTCGAAGAAATAAACGCAAGAAAAAAAAACACAATACTGGTGAAACGTCCAGAAATAAATTTCCATCGTGTTTACAGCAGCCCTAGCGATTGATCGCGAGACTATTGAGAGATCGAGAGGAAGAAAAAGAAAAAAAATACGAAAGAAGACAAAAAAATCAGCTCCAACGCAAAGATTACCAAAGACGTGTCTTAAATAATTAACAGATGTACTTACAAATGCAAAGCCATTGCAATGACTAATAACGGGTTAAAAATATCTATCACGATAACTTTTTCTTTCTTCATCCCACCCCTCTCCGTTAAACACCGCGTGGTTAATTAAAATCGTGATCAATTGAAGAATCGTGTAGAACCCGAGATCGACGATGTTTCGATTTTTTTTTGTTTTTTCTTTTTCAACGACGAGGATACATGTAAATTAAGACGCAATCACATATACGTGCGCACTCATGCACATACGCGCGCGTGCGCGGAATTCGCATGAGAGAAAAAAATTAATGGAGCCTAGTCATATAACTATTCGTTAACGGTGTGTGTGTATTTCATGCATCACTGTGTTCTATACCATCGTCATTCGTCATTCATCGTCTTCGCGTAAGAACGGGTCGTAAAACGAAATCGGGAAGAATTTTTCAATGAAAAACAAAAAGAACCAAAAAAAAAAACAAATAATAATAATAATAAACGAAGAAACTTAAGGGAAGGAAAAACGAGATAACAAAGATAAGAGGAACGCATCGAGACCATCGATATTTTACTACACGTTTCGTGTAGTTTAGGCAAAACCTTATTTTTCAAGCGTCGCCTATTACTTTTATCAATTATCTTCATTATTATTGCTATGATTATTATTATTATTATTATTATTACTATTATTATTATACTTTAGGATAAATGGTACTATTATTATTAATTAACGATAGCTGATTGGACGTTCGATTAATTTAGAATGGGGGTTATATAGGTCATTATCGTGTGATCGCAGAATTAGCGATGTTACATTGTTAAACAAAAAAGGGGGAGAGAAATGTTGAAGAAGGAACATTGTTATTCATTCGTGTAAGTAAATGTATTTTGTGTGAGAGAGAGAGAGAGCGAGAGAGTAATAATGGCGACTGTGGGCGGCATACGGTCATTCAACGAAGTGCGATTTGTCATAGGAGTAATTTTTAAGTCTATTATTATTATATCACGATTTCGATTGTCCTTATTATTATTATTATTATCGTCGAGCGCAAAATTCACGAATTTTATCGTTCTTCTATTTTTCTCGATCGAGCCCCGCGGAAACGTCGAAAGACTCTTCGTACGTGCTCTTTTCTTTCCGTGAAGGCTCTGTGGCAACGGAAAGTACGAAAACTTCGTTTTTGTTTTTTTTTTTTAATTACGATGAAAAGAGCAAAAAAAAACACTTTTTTGTTCCTCGCGGAAACGTTCTTGAGTGTACTTAAAAAAAAGGGGAAAAAACCACGGCGACTGCCCCGTTTTTACGTTTTCTTTTCCTTCGTGGTTGTTTCGTCGGGACGAACAAAAGTTGGGTGTCCGCAGTTAGGACGATCACGTTTTGGGAAATATTCGTTAGTTTCTGTTTTATTTCTTTTTTTTTTTTTCTTTTTTATCGTTTCGAGAGGAATACAGAGTTTCACGCGGAGGCCCCACACGATAATCCGCGACACGAATCACGTTTTTTTTTTTTCGCCTGGCTTCGTCTTTCTTTTGTTTTCGAAAATTACGAAGCAGGAAGCAGGAGCAATTTTGAGTGTTGATTTTTCGAAAGAATTCGAATGACGTGAGTGCCTCGTTGATCGGCTCGGAATCCACGCATTATTACCATCAACGAGTTATTATTAATATTATTATGTAGCAGTTGCAACACGTTAATTTTGTTTAGTTTAATTATTATGATCATTATTACTATTATTGGTACCGTGATAACCCTTGTCACGTTAAAAAAAATTGTTGAACCATATGGTCGGGTTATCCATCCTTTTTTTTTCACGTCACGACGAGACTTTCGTTATTGAATACACACACACGTATATATATGTATTTTTTTTTTTTTTTATTATTCCTCTCGACGCGCGCCGCTTTTTCGTCGATACTTCGTATGTTTTGTTTTTCCCGCCACCCTGTTTATTTACAAACACACATTCATACGGAAACGACACCCCCCCTCCTCGCCCCGTCCCTTAAACACACAATCATTTATATTCGTTCGAAAGTTACGCCAGTATCGATGTTTTTTTTTTTGTATTTTTAATTCGTAATCTTTTATTTCATAAAATGAGCGGGGATTTTTTGAATGACGGTAGATTTTTTGAAATGTGCCATTGCGTTACGAACGAGCGAGAGAAACGGTGGGAGATAAAGAGAGAGTAGGAAGAAAAAAACGAATCATCGGGCCACGACTTTTGATGCCAGTTACGTTTAGCTTAAGGGAACAACCAAAGTACTTTGTTTTTATTTTAGTGAGTCGGGCGACCCACTTCCGTTTTCCGTGGAACGCCGTTTTCGTTTTTCTTTCAGTTATCTTTTAATATAATATTTTCTTTTTTTTCGTATACGCGAGTCATTGGGGCCCGTTGAGTTATCTTTTTTTTTCCTTTTTTCGTCCTGTCTGGGTCTCTCTTCTCGCCTGTTACGACGAGTCCAAAAATCTTGTTTTAGAAGTATCGGCGCAGCGCTGTTAAAATTTCATAGCGCAGGGGAAATATATATATATATATTTTTTTTTTCTTCTGATTCTTCGATCAGTAACCGGGCTATGTTCAGGAAATAAAAAGAGACGGAATGAGCTTTACGGCTGTCTGCTGCTCGTGTGTGTGTATATATGCCTGTGTGCGTGCGTGCGTGCGTGTGTGTGTGTGTGTGTGGAATGTTGCGCACGTAAAATTCGTCCTGTCGATCTTTGACTTTTTCTCGAGAATTTTCCGGCTTCCGGAATATCGACGAATCGATTCAAGTGTGAAAAAAAAAATGACGGTGAGTCGTAGTCACGAAAAAGTGGCGAAACGTCGAAAAAAAAATCCGTCGATCCGTATAATCCCACACTGTAACGTAATGAGTATTTCAAAAATTTTTTTTTACGGACGAATCGGAATTTCGGAAAAATCTTTGGTGTCGTATATTCTTAACGAACCGAGTCTCGAGGAAAATGAGAAAAATCGAACGGCTGAATCGACCTCGGCTGGTACAGAGTGTAAGCCCATGTTACACACGTGCTCGCGATCCTATTTCCTGTCGATCGTTTTTTCTTTCCTTTCAAGTTGAATAAAATGGTATTTGATGTTGACTCTTATAATAATTGGGGAAAAAACAATATATATATGTACATATGCATATATATATATTTCGAGGAGAACGCTGAAAGAACGCTTTCATTCTCTGAAGTTTCGAGCACTCGACGAGCTCGGTGCGCAATGTTTTTACCGAATAATGATAGTTCACGAGTTTCGTCTCTGCTCGATCTCCTCGATCGTGCTTGAAACGAACTTTTAGAACAATTGGAAGAAAAAAATATTACTCGGGGAGTGATCGAAGGATTCTATATTTTTTTTCTTTTCTTTCCTGCTCTCACAAAATTTTGATACTTCGTGAGTTACTGATTAAGAAATATTTTTTAAACGAAGGATTATTCGAACCAGCGTCTTCTTGTATCTTCTGCTCAAGCGAAAATTCAACATCAAAATTTTCCCTATTATTTTTCTTCACGGTTTTCTTTTTTTTTCTTTTCTCGTTTAACTCGTTTATCATTTTTGGAAAATATTTTTTTTTACTTCCGTCAAATACTGTTTTACCCAACTGCGGCTCGCTACGAGGCGAAAATTAAAAAAAAAAACGTTGCAACGAAATTTTCGTGTGAAAGATTATGACAGAGAAAAAAAATCGATGATATCGCGAGTACGATGCACATGTATATATATGTAAATGTGTATTTTCGAGAGCAGCTAATGCGGCACGAAAACGTATTGTGAGAATAACAATATACACATATTTATTTTGTCGGTTGAAATTTTTGGTTTTCCGTTTTTCTTTCTTTCATTTTGTTTTAAATATTTTTTTTTTCGTTGTTAACTCTGCTTCATTTATCCTGCTACGTCACAAAGGCCCGTAACGCGTAATGTTAATACTTGTCCTGCATCCAAAGATCGAAAAGTACTCTTTCTTTTCAGGTCATCGATCCGACTCACGATATCTCAAGTATGTTCTTTTTCTTTCCTTTCTTACGATTTTATGGTGCCCCAGATTGGTTTACCGAGTTTACCAAAATCAACGGAAGTTTTGCGCTTTCTTTTTATCTTGCACGCGCGAAAAAGTCTCAAAAGTCACGTGAATCAACGATATCACTTCGGAACTCGACGAGCGAATTGTTTCGACGATATAACATAATTTTTGTATTTTTTCAAATGGGAATTCGTATTTTTGCACTTTTTACGAGAAAATTAAGAAATAACGATAAGTTGTAACGTTTTAATGATAACGATGAGAATACAGTGCAAATATTATTGTTAAAAAAAAATGTATTGAAATGGGAACGAATAATCAGGTGTTTATTTCTATCGATAATACTTTTGCTCAAGGTTGTTCGCATCCTTCACCTCGGTGCTTGGGTTTTCGTTCGACGCGTGGAGCAACCAATTTTCTTTTTTCTTTTCCCTTCGAAATTCTACTTTTCTACAATTCTGCATTTTCATTCGCGGAGATTCTCAGCTGAAAACGAAAATCATCGTAATCAAGAAGAAACGAAAACAAATCTGTAAAAATAAAATTGAACGAACGAGCGACTCGCAATACCGAAACGTAATTTAAAGTGTAAGAGCGCTCGTTCCGCTTTAATTATCATTTCTTTCGAAAACACACGAAACACACAAAAAAAGAATCACGAACAAGAGTTCGAATAACGAGGAATTTAAACTAGCGAGATGGTTGTGTACATTAAGTATGACAAAAAAATGAAGAAAAAAAAGAATAAACGGAACCTCCAGACGATTGTGCGAGACTGGAAAGAGAAGCAAAAAAATTGATAAGCGAAAAAAAAGGAAAGAAAGAAACGTGTATAAAAAGGCAGACTCAGCAATGAGCTTCTTCCTCCGAGTGAATATTATATATTCGATTCTTATTTTCTACCTCGTGTGAACCGTCGAGGAAAAGGAGTACCATTTTTCACTTGAAGAAAAAAAGACAACAAATTCTTAATGATCTCGGAGGGAGCCAATCGTCGAGCAAACGTCACGCGTTTTTCAACTTTTTCCTTCTCTTCGAACGAGCAGGGAATCGCGCGAGGGCGCGCGCTTTGACCCACATATTTTAAGTATTCACAAATTGGAATATATGTATATATATATATATATATATATATATTTATATATATACATATATATATATATATATATACATGCATAAAGAAAAAGAAAGGGAGGAAAAAAATATTTCTAATGATAAAAATAGTATTATCGTAATGTCTATCACAACTAAGAGTCACGGTGTCTAAATAGTTACGATTTAGATTTTTTATATTTGCGTGCAAGGGTGTAGACGTGTGATATATCAGATATATACATATAAATATATATAAATATCTATACATATATATGTATAAATATAATTATAAGTATATATGTATATGTATATATATATACATGGGTATGTATGCATATATGTATATATAATTATTGAAAGAAAAGAAAAAAAAGATTACGCTAAACGAAGAAAGGCAACGTGAGAGCGTGCGCGAATGCACTGCGCTGTAGTTAGGTGGGCAAGTTAATAAATCGTATTTTGGAAATAAACGTTGTAAATAATTCATGTTATTTTCTTCGCATAAACCCCGATTTATGAATTCCCGTATCTTTGATCCTCGTGCTAAACGCGGTTATGGAAAAGAAAACAAATTAACGTTAGATTCGTTGAGGGTTATTAGAAGAACGTTGGGTCAACGATATGTAAGAATTTATAATGTGTTAAAAAAGGGGAATATTTACAGTGCTACGCTACCATGGGTATATAAATTAATGTGTATTGTCTTTTACACATCGTGAGGTCATAACTTCTCAGTTGGATTATTACCGGTAGTCGATAAGTTACCGACTGTTGGTGAGTTACCGACTGAAGGTTGGTTACCGATAGTCGATAAGTTGACAGTAAACGGTAAGGTAGCTGTGGCGGGGTGTTACGTGAATTATGAAAGAATTGTCTCACATGGCCCTTTTCCTTGTGCTGCTCGGGTTTTTCTCGATTACCTCTCAACCGATCGTTGGAAAAGAAGATTTCCATGTGACCGACTGTAACTGAGTTTGCAGAATTTCTTTTTTGCAGTGCTCTCTGGATTCGTGAAACAATATATGATTTTCTATACACGTGGTAAATGGTAAAAAAACAATTATGCTAAAAATTACGAAATAGAGAAAAATATAAAGAAAAATACAATAACATCCTTAATTACTTCAATATTATTCCAATATTTACCCCGTGGTCGTATAATCTTTAAAATTGGGCGATGGATCCAACAAATAATTACCAGCGTAGGATTACTGTTTTTTGAATACAGGGAACATATTTGCATATTGAAAAATATTGGGGGCAAAAAGTTAGGGAGAAATTAAAATCACCTTGAGATTCGATGACTTCTTAAATATCGCGGCGAAGCTGCGTGAAAAAATAACCCCTTTACCATACGTTATCATTATTCGAATTACTTATTAGTTTATTTCACATGTAAATTGCAAAGAAAAGAATCGGATAACATTTTTCATATTTTTTTCTCCAGTGTTCATAATTACAAGTGCTATAATTATAAGACATTTGGAGGAACAAACAGGGGGAAGGAAAGGTCGTGGGAATATGTATTTTCATTTACATTGGCAAACTCATTTACCAAATATTATGAGAAACTTAAATGAATAAATTGAAAAATAATTATTAAAGTAATGAAATTTGAAAAATTAAGGGTACTTAAGCAACGCTTTTAAAAACAAAATTGGAGAACAGAACAAAAAAGTGTATTTTTTTCAAGCAGATAAAATTGCCTACGACTCAACTGTGCTTTTTAACCGATTTTCGAATATTTAAAAAAAAGTAAATTTGTCCAAAATTCCTTGGAAAAATTACGTTATTGTTAATAATAAAAAATACAACAAATAAATATAAAAGAAAATAAATAAAATATTTAAAAAATCACAACAGTATTTTAAACTTATTCATCTCAAGCTTTCAGTTCAACGTCAATTGACCACCAATCGTCACTCGGACTTTCTTTTCGAATTTGCATTGCCTCGACGAATGAACAATTCCTTTTTTTTTTCATTTTTAAACAAACCCAACCCCTTAAGTACAGCAAAGAAGAAATCACAACTGTTCCAGTGGCTACGATGTTCCATTAGAATCTTCCAATCAGCATAGACACCATTCAACTTCCAGCTCGTTCCTCGCAAAAAAAAATTTAATTTGCTCCAGCAAAAAAAACATATATCGAAAATTCCATTCCACCAAAAATATTTTGGAAGGACGGTCGTTCCTTTCTGTTATTCTTAAAAACAACGTTGCATAATCTATTCGAAACTAAAAAAATGGAGACTCCGATCGAACCCGATATATCGATATTTTCCCATGAACGCAAAACCCGACATCCCTACTCCAAGAGGCCCTTGCCAGTAAAACGGCCGTACGATTCTAGGCAAGCGTCTGAGCGCGGTCGCGTGCGTCTTCCGACCAGTCGTCAGTCACTCTCCGGTCGCCGGTCGAACATGTCGTTTCGTTCGTGATTGTGCACTTCCTCTCTCTCTCCCTCTCTCACTACCACCGTGATACTCAATCGCGTGTACACTCGACAATTATAATTAATTTTTTTCAAAATAATAAAAAAAAAAATACGAGCGTGTTCTCTCCCAGAGAAACAATAACACGCAATTATGTGAAAAAGTTCGCGTGAGCTGGAGATTCATTTGAAATTACGTTCAAACGTGTCCTGAAATATTGAGAATCCGCTGATTCTCTATCTTCCCTGTTTCCTTCGACGCGAATTTTTTTTTACCCCAAACAAAAAAAAGAAACAAATTAGAAAATAATAACACGTAACCACGCGACTCGCGAGAACTGGAGAAATCGATGAAAATCAGGAAAAATCGCAGTGATCAGTGTGTGTATTTGTGGGTGAGTGTGTGCGCGTGTGGAGTTCGACTTGATTGACTATATACAGCAATAATAAAATAGTGATTATTGGGTTTGAATCGAATCGAATCGATTTCACGACCGCGAATTTAATCGAGCGAGTGTCATTGTTTTATTATTATTATTATTATTATTCTTTTTATATTGCATAATAAAATTCTTGAGGATAAATAAATAAGTAAATAAATAAATATTCCTTCTGTGCTCCGTTTTCTCGTTTGGATTACCGGAGTATAACACAGTGATGCTGCCAAGATAGATGCTCCTCGTCGTCGGGACGCGCTCAAAGGTGAGTCGATAAGGTTAAATTAAAAGGAAAAAAAAAAAAGATGACAAAAGTATAGAAAAACAAAAAAACCTTTTGCAAATCGCGATTGCGAAACGTCCCGTATCAAATTCCAACGGAAATAAATAAAAATCCAAAACGTGTACTCGTTTTTCATAGGGGTCGTAAATTCTTTATGTATTGTGCTACGAAAAAGAAAACGACATTTTCGTCGCAACGGTCCTGCGAAATACCGCGAGTCAAGGAATTTTTATTTTCATTCCTTTTTACGATCCGTCACGAGTGACGCAAACGTACTTAGTTGGAAGAATGTCGAGGTTGCCGAGACCGAGAAAAAAAGTGCCTGAGCCGGGAGGAGGTATGTATAATGACAGGGTGAGAAAAATAACGTCGTTAAAATAATGAGTTTTCCAAACCGTATCTTCCCAACCTCTAACATTCTGCATACTCATAAAAGTAAATAAAAAAAAATAATCTTTACTGGTTTTGAAGTATTTTTTGTTATCTAAGGTATTGGAAAGTCAGGCAGAAAGTTAACCCAAAATCAGTGAAATGTGGACATACAAAACTAGACCATGGCATACATGCTAAGCTTTACGATTAGCTAATTCAATAATAAATGAACAACTAGAACTGTTTATTTCCACTTTCCATGATAAAAGAAGTAAAACTCGAATATATCGACATGTGATCGAGTGAGGTTTTGTTAGTGACTGTACATCTGTTCGAACGGTCCAACAAAATAGTAGTTCGATTTCAAAATGTAATTAACATATTTAATTAACCAATCATTAAAAAGAACCCCCCAAAATATAAAAAAATATTTGAATCAACGTTTACAATAATGACTAATTAGTCGATCGTTGAAAAACATCCTATTATTTCATTTTCATAAACTTGTATTTTATAACGCATGTTTTATAAATAGATTGCGAAATGTATTAGCGTGCTTTATTAATTTGAATCTTAGACCAATCAATCGCTAAATCCTAAACCTTGATGACCCAATATTCACAGAACTTGCGTTCATAAAGTTTCCATGTTGAACGCAAGCGTTTATAAATACTCAAATATTTATTTTAAAAAAAGTTAAATAATTAATTTATCACCTACAATTTTATGAATAACTATAATTAATAATAACATATAAACTAACTGTAATAATAATACAACTCTATAACTATATAATAACTATAATAATATAATAATTATACATTTTTTATCAATCAATTTTTTAATTTTATCAATTTTATCAATAACTATAATTAAATTAAAAAATCAAGATTTTTGGGAATTTTTCACTATCCATAGTAAAACTTGAAGCATTGCACAATATCAGTTCGAAATGCACTTCCATTTTCATATAGTCCTGCATTGAAGATAAAACGTGAGCACACAGTCACACACGGGAGTGTTTACGATCCTCGTACCTATGCAGCCGAGCTGTGGAGGAATCCGGACCGGTAAGATCGCTTCTGGCAGCCGGGACTCGTGATAGCTTTCGTCCCGCGAGAGGGAGACCGCGCGCGCGCTATCTCGGCATCGTGATGGAATCCTCGATCTCACAATCGCCGGTAGAGATATTTCCGTTCCCCTCTCGCCTCCTTCGCTGCCGCCAATTCACGTTCCTCGTTCCGAGGGATCCCTTCCTAACCCCCTTCGACATTTTTTTTTACCGTCTCTTTTCTATAACGTGAGCATTCGCGTTTCAACGTCCGCGCGTATACGTAGCAAACATTTTTATTCGGAAAAACATAAAAATTAATGATTCGGGAAAGGGGGATTGAGGGGAGGTTCGTGGGTTTGAAGAAACGTCTGAAAACCGTGCTCGAACTTCTTTGGATATTTTACAATGATTCCTTACTTGCAGCGATAATAATTTACTTCGACGATGGTAATTGCAACGAATCTTGTACGAGTTAAAAAAAAGCAATTATTTTTTATAAATATAATTCCATGACGAATATAATTGAGGAACAGTGCGAAGATAATAACAATAGAAGCAATGATAATGCTGATATAACTACGACGATAACAGTTATTGAACAACGATAACATTTTTTTTTCAATATTCACGCATTGTTTTTTTTTCTTCCTGATTAGAAATTATTTTGACAATGTTTCGTCAACATTGTTACGATTAACGAAATTGATCAATCGTTTTCGAAGTAATAAGAAATTTCTTATGAGGACAGCGGTAGTGAATAGTAATAGGACATTATTGTAACAGTATTAATATTAATAAGGTGAACAGTAAACTTATTTATTAGTATTATCTCTTATTAAATAGTTATTGATTGACCAGTAATAATATTAACAAAATACCATTTCTGATCAGTTCGAGTACCTAATAGTAATGATGATTCTTCTTATTATACACTAGACGCAAAAATTAAAGGATAGAAAAAAAATTTTAGAGGATATTTTGCAGTTTCCAAAACCCACCTTAAACTTTCTGTACGATTATTATTTCCCGAGTTACCAATTTTTAAAGTCAAAAGTGCAGTTTTTGCTTTGAACGCTGATAACTCCGCTAAAAATCATCCTACAAAGCTCAACCTCCGCTCAAATTAAAGAGGATAAAATTCTCTAAAAGAGATTCATGGTGGAATCTTGGAAAAAAATTTATTCAAGTCCATGGACCGTTTTGAAGAAGAGTGAAAATTCCGAAAAATTTTCCTTCGATGGTTTTCCGACGTTTTCTCGAAAACTACTCATGATAAAAAATTTTTGACCCCAGATCTGAAAACTAGTAACTTCGGGCTACAATTTCCTTTTTTTAAAAAACGTTTTTCGACCATTTTTCACAGAGTTACAGCCTTTTGAAAAATGGCAAAAAATTTGCTATTTTTTTTCTAT
>JAPYZJ010000304.1:0-51304 GCA_030522765.1 Ophioninae sp. B BG-2022a
TTTCTATTGTTTAAAATAATATATTTGTATTTCAATATATGTTTTTTTGGAAGCATATATCCGTGGCTATAAAATAAATATTGAATGAGAGGTTTGAAATTTGTTTTGAAAAAATTATATGCTCTGATATACTGCTGTACCCAATTGTGTACACCCCCTGAAGGAGAGCCTAATCATGTTTTTTTTTTGTACTTCTCGTTCTTTTGATTTGTAAACAATATAAAAATAAACATTTCATCAATATATTATGGCTAATTTCATTTTGGTGGTTAATGGGTTAAGGATCGGCGTGATCGGTTATTTAATGGGGTGGGAAGGCTTTGCTTATAGAAAAATACGTATTTTTCACAATAATCATATTAGGTGTAGTAAAAATAAATCCATGATTTTTCCAATAGATCACTTTAGTTATCTGTATCTCGCGTTGGATAAGTCTGAACGGGTTACACTAGATGGCCGTGAAAAAATGAGCTTTCGTACTCAACAAATTGTTGCGAAATTTTTTATTGGTTGAGTCCAGAAAATAATGGATTTCTTTTTACTACACCGAATATAAAAAATAAAATGTAGATCGCGGCTGATAGACACGTCATAATAAACACTAAATATGGAACGTGCTTTAATCACGTGTTGACATTAAAGTGGATATTAAACTCTAACGATATCCCAAAAAGTAATCAAACGATATCGCTTAGAAGTATCGTTCATTTATACCACGTTTTTATACGTTTCGTAGCGATAAAAAACGGCTGCCGTCATTTCGTTGTTAAAAATACTTTATCTTTGTTTCATTTTATCGACAAATTTTATGTCTATTTAGTGTAGGCAATGAAATAACTATTTTTCACAGAAATTAGGATATAATGGTAGAGAAAATTGTACAACTTTTATGAAATTATTATATCCATTAAAAAAACGTAAAATTCTTGAAAATGTTGGTATCATAGGTTTTTTAATAGAATAATAATACATGAATTATTTTCGCGTTTTTTATTGAATAATTTAGTAGTTATAAATATATCTGAATTTAACAAGGTCGCTCGTGAGAAAATAGTTTTTGCAGAAAACATTAAATAAATTAGAAACATTGATTTTTACGACGAAATAATCAGAAATAATTGGAAAACTTAATATATATTAAGTTTTCGAGCAATTATTATTAATAATAAAATAAACCGAGTGTATTAATATAATTGCAAAATTAAATAAATATTTTTGTTCGACAATTCGAATAAATATACGGATACAGATATACAAATGGACAAAATCTCTTTCAAGCATATCCCACCGTCGTCAAATCCGATTTCAATAATAATTGGGCGTGAAAAATGAATTAAGTATTAATTGATTATTAAACAAGCTATTCGTAAGGCAAAACGTGTACGACACGATTTAAACTCGCAAATCTACGATTCCACCATTTTGGACTAACTTTAATCGCGACCGTCCATCCATACGTTAATTATTAATTAAATCGATTTTTTTCGAGGCCAGGAGAAAAAGGGCTTTCCATTTTCTCCTGGAAGGCCAAAGCCGGCAACAATTACCCAAAGAAGACTTTGACGTCCAAAGAAGAATCAGTGTCAAGTTCGCCACCGAAAACAGAGCAGTGAGTGATTTATCCGGGTATCCAACAACCCTTTGGTCTTTTTCGTCAGTAACTTCGTTAATCCCCATTTATTTTCCTTTTCCCTCGTTTTCTCGTAATCCCTCTCCTGCGCCGAGTTCGCGTTCAAATCTCGTTTTGGCGCGTTAGTACCGACGCAGTATAGGACCTACCGAGTGGAATTAGGGAAAAAGCGACGAACACAAAAGGGCGAACAAGAGAGGAGTGGAGGAGGAAGTTTCCGACAAAACTCCCCCCCCCCCCCCCCCCCCCCCCGCCCCGACGGTAATGGGGGAAGCTCCTTCTTCGAGGTGAAACTTTTGACCCAACCTAGACACCCCTTTTACTGGTGTATCGTGTCGGTCTTGGGATCACTTCTTTCCTACCGGAAGAGATCTTCGACCTTCCATCGAAGCGAGACAAATGCAGGCTGAAGGGTAGGCTGAGGTCACCATCAGGAATCAGACCATCAGGGTTCATGAGTCATTTGTTAAATCCAAACTAGTCCCTTTTCAGGGTCACTGGTCAGGTCGTTGAAAAATGGATAGGCAGACTTTTGGGGGTAGCTTATGGTTGGAAGGTTGTCTCTTTGATCAGGTCGTTGAAAAATGGATAGGCAGACATTTGGGGGTAGCTTATGGTTGGAAGGTTGTTCAAACGTGGTTAATCCTACCTGGGCGGCGACCATTCCTTCTTTCAATCTTCTGAGGTCCGTGTGACTCCAAGCACTCCGGGACCACGGATGGGTGTCACGTAAATCGTCGAATCTGAAGTCTCGCAGCTGATTCTTCAGGAACTTTCGTATGTTCCATGGTAGATCGTTGTGTCTGGAAACAGGAAATACTCTTGATGGTCGATTATCGATCGAACAGTTTACGACGAATTGGCACGGAGAATAAAAAATCGAAGGGTTTTCAATCGTAACGTTAGCTAATGTTGATCACTTTAAATAGAATAGGGAAAAATATATACGACTCGATCGCCGGATAAGCAGCGTTCTGCGTGGTCAGTACTTGGAGCGGTGACTGCTCAGCCGTTAATCATAGTCAACGGAAACTCGATACTTATGAGTTTTTTTTTTTTGTAGAAATTTTAATCAATATTTTTTCAGTAGAGAATGACAAAAAAAAGAATGGGGGGCCATCTATTCTGGCACGGGTTTTCCACAGTTTCCCTGTGCCCCTAGGCA
Organism: Ophioninae sp. B BG-2022a; assembly: GCA_030522765.1. Taxonomy (NCBI): domain Eukaryota; kingdom Metazoa; phylum Arthropoda; class Insecta; order Hymenoptera; family Ichneumonidae; species Ophioninae sp. B BG-2022a. The sequence goes on from JAPYZJ010000304.1 coordinate 2,796, forward strand.
AGATTTTGCGTAGATACTTTTGAGCTTTTTGTGTTGATACTTCGATCAAAATCTTTGCATTAGCGAATGGCCAAAAAAATAATAGCGAGCCAAAAATAATATGGGGCCAATAACAGTGGGTCGAAATTCGAATTATTACGGTCGCTACAGCGTTTCTTGTAGAAAGAGAATGGAGCGGGACATCTGCCCAGTCAATCTTTTAACGCGTTTTTCATGGAATGGTGTTTTTCAAAACGGTGTCCACTCTCAAAGGAAGAGTTTTGAAGATATCTATTTCCAATTTTGAGAGAACATTTTTAACGATATTTTCTATCGCGCTATGTAAGCTTTATTTTTCTTTTCAAATCTTCCTATTTTTTTTTAACGAAAAACTGTAAAAAAAAAGAGCCAAATTGAATACTTCTCGTTCAAACCGCCGCCATTTTGTCAAATTTCAAACAATTTAAAAAAACCTACATAGCGCGATAGAGAATGATGTTAAAAATGTTCTATCAAAATTGGAAAAAGATATCTTCAAAACTCTTTCTTTGACAGTGGACACCGTTTTGAAAAACACCATTCCGAGAAAAACGCATTTACAGATTCACTGGGCAAATGTCTCGCTGCTTTCTACTAGAAACGCTGTAACGATCGTAATAATTTGAATTTCGATTTAAAATTTTGACAGAATGTTTAGAACTGTGTATACTATACGATAATGCAAAAAACGATTTTTTGAAAAATTCACACCGAGACGATCCCTTAACGAGCGAGTATTAAGGATATTCAGGAGAGGCTCGAAGGAAAGGATGCAATTTCCCGCGACAAAGGGTCGTAGCGAAATCCCTGATCCTCGTATATATTTGTCCAGACGACATCGATCCACGCGACTAGTCATACCGTACAAATACACCCTCAACCAACGTACACAAATACCCGTTTATATAACAAGCACATATTTGAATTGGGAGCACCACCAGTGTCCAATTGTCGTGTACAATTCGTCTCCCTGCCTCCTCTCTACACGTACAATTTCTTTGTCCTCGGTGAAGGACCGACAGCTTTTGCTGTGTGGCAAGTGCTGTCGTCGGTACACTCGACTCACGGAATCTCACGACTTTTCTAAAGAAGGGTACATAGCTTCAAGTTTATTATTCCTATTCTCGAGAATTCGAGACACGGATCGTTCACCCACCGCAAATTGAAAATCCAAAAAAATTCACTCTTTCGATACGTTCTACCGATATTTCGAAAAAGTCGAATTTTTGGAAACTCATTTTCGTAAACTTGGAGAACGGTTTTGAATTTTCGGATTTTTTAAATGGCTCTTCCGATAAAAAGTAAAGTAGGATAAATTTTGGGAAAATTGAAGGCCCGTTTTTGAAATTCTGTAAAAAATTGAAAAATCATGGAAACTGAATAAATCGAACGGAATTTTAAAGAGAACCCAATACCGAAGAGAATTATGGCAACGTGGAGTTCAAAAGTCAATGGGCAAAGCGTTATTTCATATTAAGTAAAAAAACGTCTTTTGGACTCAAGTGTCAAAAAAAAAGAATTTTTAATTTTTTTTATCAGTTCTTTTCCATCTGTTTTGACACCCCGAGTACGAATTTATTATTGCTTTCCCCAACGCTCAAAATTTCGCGATATTTGTCCAAAATGTGAAAAATGGTGATATACGCCCTTTGGTTAGTAATCGATAATAGAAAAGCTATTAAATAAATTTCCTTTCGAAAGCCAATAAGAAATATCCTACCCATCAATGAGCGGAACGTCTCGAAGTATTCTGCGGGCAGCAGCGAGTCGATCACCAGCGTGTGCGGCCAGGAGTATCCGCGTCAGAAGCTGACCCAGCACCATCACGCCCATCACCATCCTCATCCTCCAGCGTGCTGGGTCCGCAGCTTATTTTCACATCATGCCATCACACGCGACCACCAGAATTGTCCTCTCCTCCAACACGACACATTCGCACTGAATACTTTCCCGTAGCACTCCTGATCGATTTTATCCAATGTTCACCATCGGTGTTTCAACCAAGTGGAATTTCATTGATCGTTCGAAGAGAAGAAACATTATTCCATTTTTCGACGAGAATGGAAAACCATACCTCGTTACGTGGGGTTCTGGATGTTCCATCGTAATCCAACCAATTTTCATTTATTTCAATCAAATTCTAATCTTTAGACCCAACTAATAGAGATCTAGAATTAAGAATGAAAAGTCCGTTTCCTTTGTCCTAATTATTGGCTAATGGTTTCGGCAAATCCTTCGTCACTTCGTTTAGGTTTGTTTGGGTTTGATCGTGATAACTTTCGTATTGAGATTAAGTACTGAACTTAAAGTCCAAATATCCACTTTCTGACTAATAGGATCTCTGCCATTGGATGATGGATTTGATTCGTTACACTTCACTTTTTTCGGTCCATTTGTGTCCCATCCCAATCTCCGTGTTTTTATTCAGCTGGATCGAAGTATAGACTAACGAAGTTACGAATATTCACTTCCTTTTCTATCAGGGACTGGGTCAGTGATTTTGTCGCCCTTTTCTTGACCCCCGTTGATCACCAATCGAGGTCGTTGTTAATTTAACACTTGAGCTACGAGCAACATCCTCGTAGAGATTTTTGGCAGCCGGGAATTGGGTTTGACGTTTATAGTAACTGATTCAACGCGTTAACGACGTCACCCTGATACCACGTTGGGAAAAGGCTTTCTTTGATCAGGTTGATAGGATACGTTGCGGTTGGGTTAAACGTCCCGCTTCTCTTTTCTCGCTTCTACCTCAGTCACTTTCAACCCTTTTGGCTACGCCTCTCTTATCCTTTGCGGGAACGCCGTCAATGCGGGACTCCAATTACGAAGAAAAGACTGCAGCATTTTTCTGGAAATTTCAATACGACGTGGATCATCATACTGATCATTAGTTTGTCGCATGGGTTGTGATTGGCAGTTGACATTCTTTCGATCATTATTTAGTTCACTAATGAATTTTTCGAAAATCTTATTCTCCTCTCTCTCTTTTTCTCATTTTCTTTTTCCCTTGCTGGTCGTTAGGGAAAAGAATTGCTCGACGTGATTTTGCCTCACGTGACGAAGAACAATTTCCCAAGGCTTGAAACTTTCCTCGTTCAAAAAGAGCAACTCGATTTTTCCACGGGCTCGATAAGCTCGTCACGTGATCGTTGCGATATTACAAGATTTACGAGGATCGTTGTGGAACACTTGGTCGATTTCTCATCACTTTTCAGAAAATCTTGAACACACGTGGAGTCGACTCTGATTGATTTTTTTTTTCTACACTTTTCGGAAGTTTTTTTTGAATGATCAAACTGTGGAAGTCTTCAGGAATGATCGCAGAGTTTTACACACTTTTTGGATTTTGATGACTTCTGGGTCTTTTGGATTGATAGTAATCGAGGATTCAAAATGTTTTCGGTTTTTAATTGGTTGAAATAGCTGATGGAAATTCTTAGGGCTTGGTCCTACTTTTGTGTCGTTTTTTATATCGAGCTTGGCTCAATTTGACATATGCGATAACTCGATTTATCGAACCAGAAATTCAACTTTTTTTGCGATACTTATTTTTCTCCCGGCGATGCGTGAAACGGAGCGCGAGGCAATTCTTGAGGCTCTTCCCGACGCGACGTTTTTCTGGGCCGGAAAATTGAATCAACGTTTCAGCATAATCAAGTTTCTCCGATTCCGCTTCTCCCTGGAGGCTTGCGAATACGGTATTTCGTGTACAGAGGAAACCGCGAGGGTACGCTTCTTCGTGAACAGCTTTCAATGTTTCTTTTTCACCGGGTCTACACGAACATTAAATTTTGCCTGTGTACGTACGCGTTTACGGGATAAAAATGAGAAACGCGAAAGGCGGAAGAACATTCTTTTTGCACGTTTGAATTATTCGCAATATTCTGGAAGATATTGTTTCTGTGAAAAATGGAAAATAATTGCCCGAACATTTGTTTTTAAATAATTGCCTGGAACAATTATTGTCAAATAATTGCCTAAAGCAATTATTATGAAATAATCACCTAAAGTAATTATTATAAAATTATTGCCTAAAGTAATTATTATAAAATAATTGCCTGAAGTAATTATTATAAAATAATTGCCTGAAGTAATTATTATAAAATAATTGCCTCAAGTAATTATTGTGAAATAATTGCTTAAAACAATTATTATGAAAATAATTGCTCAAAACAATTATTATTAAATGAATGCCTAAAATAATTATTATTAAATGAATGCCTAAAATAATGATCATCAAATAATTGCCAAAACAATCATCGTTAAATAATAAGCTAAAACAATTATTATGACATACTTATGATTAAGTATTCCTTCACACGCGAATAAACCCAAACGAGCCTAAGCAAATAACAATTAGAAAAATCTTCAAAAAACCCGGACCACTAAATTCACTTTTTCGAATATCTGTCTCATTAAAATTCAGGTCTTCAAGCTTTTTTTCAATTACAAGCAAAACGAGAAACTATCAGTATCATAATGTCGGAAATTTTGTTAGACACCCTCAAGTCCTGAGGTTGTCAATGGGCAATGACAATTATCGAGTTGCCAAAAAAATGATGATTTTTACTCATAATCGGAAGCGCGATGTTTTCGTCCGGTTGTACAGACCTCCGACGATTTACTAGAATGCTTGAATGATGAAACGAGTTTGTCCGGGTTGGAATTAATTTGGGTTTGGGTTTGTCAAGCTTTGGCTTTGTTTGCGTTCGTTTGGGTTCGTTTGGGTTCGTTTGGGTTTGTTTGGGTTCTACCGAGTTCGTTTGGGTTCGTTCGGCTTCTCGACGATTCTCGCTATCAACAATTGTCATCAACACTTCTATCGACGTAAAAATACATATTTCCTCCCGTAATCAAAAACCAGATATAACCTCATCCAACTATGGGGACCTTCAACGTCACATCGGGAAATGCTCGATTTGATCAATCAGGCTTGTTCAGAATTGAGTATGTTTGGATTCTCGATGAGTTATGTCGTAAACAATAACCGAGTGGCCGATGAAAAGTTGATGTTTTTGTCGGTAATCAGAATCCCGACATTCCTGTCCATTCGTGTGGACCTTCGACATTATGCCTCGGAATGCTTCAATGATTAATTGGCCTCGTCCTGACCGCTAACGATCCTCGTTAATTCGATCTTGTTCGATCCAACGAACGTGATATTTATCAGAAGACTAAGCTTTCATCGAGTGGGCAAATTTTTGAGGGAACGAAAACCGAGAGACTTTTCGAATCGGATGTTCAACGTCTGCATACGAAACTACCTAACTTCCATCGATTTGATCGCTCGTCAGTTACACCCTTCGCATTTCCCAGTTTTTCTACTCATGGGCTTTACGGTTCAAGGTGCATACGTTTACAGGTACGATGCAGTATGTATCAACGTAAATCCACTCGAAGAGAGAGAGAGAGGGGGGGGGGGGGAAACTTCTGTCGTGCATTAAATGCAAGTCAGTGACAGTTCTATCCCATGTTTAGTTTATGACTCTGCATGTACGTGTGTACGTCGATATCGTATCGTTATATACATAGAAATTGAATTGCAGGCTCATTCGTGGAGTTTCCCATGAATCTCCGACCGCATATCCGGTCGACCCATTTCCGTTCAGCGGATTATAGTCGGCAAGATGTCCATTGTGTGCAACGGGCATCCCAGTCTCTGCCCCCCCCCTCCCGCTCACGCCGTTCCCCTCTCTCGAGAGAGATAAAGAGAGAGAGAAAAAAAAACGATTCTCTTCGAAGTCCCTAGACCGATGATTGTTCGCAAAGAAAAGGAATGTCACTCTGACCATTCCTGGCGGATCGCGGTGTCTCGAGAAAATCACGCTAGACGATTCTTCATCGAAGATTCGAGGAATCAACGAAAGGCACTTTGACGGTGAATTCTCTCGAATAATTTCAGGTTGATTTTTACTAGTGATCGAGTTGGCACGCCCATTCTCACCGAAGTGAAACTTTTCGAGTTTCGGATTGACTCGATGACACCGGTTGGATCATCCGTCAGTGATGAACTTTATTTTTGTTTTCCAGCAGGGAAGTTGTTTTTTGCGGTTCTCGAAGGTACCTTTTTTTTTTTGATCTCTTTAAAGTTTATCAAACTTCGACTTTGCTTGATAAAGTTGAGTTTTTCGTTTTTTTTTTTTGGGTTTTTTCAGTGGTTTTTTTGGGGGGGTTTTTCTTTTTCAATTGAGTTTTTGGATTGTTTTGAAATTGATGGGGAGCGAAAATCGAGGTTGAGGAAATTGATCGACACTGGAATGTTTCACGAAGGGCACGAAAACGCGGTTAGAAAGGGTCTTCGCGGTCCGGAGCTGGAGACCCAACTGCTGAAAACAACCTCCGACGTACGGCGGAGTTGTCGTGGCGCAGGCGTCATCAAACCCCTCGCTCCTCGTGCGTGTACCATCCTCTCCATGTTCCATCACGTTGATACTTTTCTATCGCACGTTTACGCGTGCCAGAGATCACTCTCCAGCATCCTTAACCCCCGGAGATTCCTTTCGACCATCGAAAGTCTCGCTGAAAGCAGACGACTTGATGGATCGTCAGGAGATCTTCAGGAGCCTGAACAAAGTTGGACCGACGGCTTAAAAGTACGAAAAAATACTGTCCGGTGTCAATGATGTTGATTCGGGCTCGAACTGAAATCAGGTGTTGCCTTCTTCACCGCAAATTTAATTACGAGATTTTTTGATCGATTTAGTATAAATGAAAAATCACTTTTTTGGAAAAACGTTTCTTGATTTTAGGTATTACTGAATGGATATTCAAAACATCCCAAAAATGTATAAGAATTTAAGTTACACCTTTTTTTTATAGAATAATGATAAATTAATTATTTTGGAATTTTTAATTGGATATTTAATTTGATAAAATAAATAATAAAATTATAATGGAAAATGAAAGAAATTAATCATTTTACAAATATTTAAATTGATTATTTTTTATTTTTCAAATACATAATTTAGTGAAGTAAATTATTTTGAATAAACATATGAATTTATTACGATCGCTTCTGGAGAGATAGTTTCTGCAAACGTTAATCGTTGCAAAACGAAGCAAACTAAATCATCGAAAATTCGGACAATATTTCAGAATTGAGATTAAGGATCGAGCGTTTGACTAGGTTTAGATTCAAAGAAATAGAATGCGTTTTTGTTGGATTTATGAAGTAGTGGAAGATTTATGTTGCCGATAAATTAATTAACGAATTAATCAACGGTAATTGATTGTCCAAGAAAATATATTGAGTTTTTAGGTTAATTTTCGAAAACGATAGGATAATCAAAAAGTATTAATTCAATTTAAACATTATAAAATGTTTCCATCAGTCATCTGAAACAGGTGGACAGTTACTGATACTGTTATCGTCGAATTCAATTTCAATTATTATTGAAAGTGAAAAATCAACATTTCAAAGTGTTATTTATAATAAAACTAGCTATTTTCAAGGTTAAAAAAATGAGACATCATCCATATTTGTTAATCCTTGATTCCCTCATTATGAACAAGCTTTTGGTTCGATCCAGTAATACCTGTGGAAGAAATTAGAGATTATTAGAGAAATTAGAATTAAAGTAGTTAAATCAATTGGTCCAAGTGATTTACTTCATCGTACGTTTTCCTGAACATTGCAAAAGCAGTTTCAGTTTGTCGATATCCAGATGATCAGCGTTCAAATATGAACGAGTAACATTACTAGTAGAATTATTTTTTTCGCTCCTCTATTTTAAAATAAATTAAAAATTTTTTTTTTTATAAAAAGAAATAACTCGAAAGATCCGATAGTTTTTTTTCGATACATCGACAGTTGATTGCATTTTTAATTAAGCTGCAGTCTCCGGTCAGTGCCGATTAAAACGAATCGGGACGGCGAGCCAATGATAATTAATATCCAAAGTATGAACATTGCAGATAAATACTCGCTTCGTAACTTCCGGCCTTTTGCACTTGTAAATAACCGTAAACGTTAAATTTCATAACTATTGTTATAAACATAAATGACTTGTACGATGAACATATTGGAATGTACCGCTACGCGGTAAGCACAAATTTGTTATTACGGAGTCGTCCGAGCGTAACGGAAAATGTTCAAAAAGCCCGGAGCCCCCGAAAAGCCCAGGCGATAAATTGCATTAACGTGATTTCGCTTACCCGTCACCAGCATCAGAGACTGGAGGCACTCGCGGTGCATTTCACGCTGTACCCACTTTCCACCAACCTCCCTCGTGTTTATTGCCATTCACACAAAGACGACGAGAAACGGGTGGGGATGAAAACAGCATTAAAAAATTATGTCGGAGCCTTCGGTCCTTCAGAGATCGGCTAATGGTCTCAACGCGCGTTGAAAAGCCACTGAATTAGGTCTTTCTCGATGGGGCTGTTTCCCAATTCTTTTTTTTTCACCAGAAAAAAAAATATAAATATAAATATATATATATATATATTTTGCACTTTCTCGGAATAGAGCTTTTCACGTTCTACGACGAAAAAACAATTTAATTAGATCGCTCGCAATTATTTCCAGAAGAAACATTAGGAAAAGGCTGATGGAATTTCTTATTACGTTTTATCTTAAGTTCTTGAGCCTTCGAGTGCCCTTATCACTTAGCCAATAAACTAAAGCTTTAAAGATTTTTTTTTCTTCGCGAAAACATCCTCTCTCGTTTTGAGACTTTTTACCTCGGGATTTTTGGAAAAGAGGCATTTTTGGGATTTACGAAATATAGTGAGGAAATGTGGATGAGGGATAGAACATTTATTTTCCGTGTATGTGGTAATAAAAATAATTGTTTATTTTGCTAATAGATACAAAAAAAACGCTTCTTTTTTAGGCTTTTTTGAACTTAGGAAAAATAGTCTTTTTTTTGGGTAATTTGCATAATTTTTTATTAGAGAAGCATACTTGATTCCAACGAAATTGAAATTTTTCAAATTTGACACTACTTTTACAAAAGGTCGCATTTTCGAGGTAAAAAAATCGTTTTTATTTCTTTGATAAGAAAACCATAATTATTAATCGATCGTAAAAATCGTGTATGCTTCGTTAGAAAAATTGAAATTTAATAACGAATCAAAATAATTTCGTTTCAAATGTTCATGTGTGTCTCTGTCGAGTTTTGTCCATGGGGGTTTCAAAACGCTTTTTTTTCTAGCTATGGAACCGATGTTTCGTATTTTTTTTTGTAAGACAAAAATATTATTCTAGGATTTACAGATATATATAATAAACTTTCTAATTTTTCATTTGACCGTTTAATTAGCGTTTTTAAAATAACATCCCAAAAAAGCCCTTTTTCCCGCCCATCCAAAGGTACTTAAGGCTATGACTGCATTTCATTCTCGTTCATCTCTCTTTTTTTGCGACTTCAGGAAACCACCAACGGTGTTTTTATTAACACATAAAAAAAGCGACAAAAATGGTAATTTGATCGTCCATTAATTTGATACACGTTTTTCATCATCTTTTTCCCCGTTATTCCATTTCCTCTCTGCTAAAAGCAATTTTGTTGATTTTTTAGAGCACGTATACTGGACCCCACTTTTTATGGAATTTTTTTACGACTCGAAATGTAGGTCTGTATTTGAATAAAATTTTTGTTTTTTTCGGGAATGTTGAAAATTTTCCACAAGGCAAGACTGTGGATTTTTATCCACTGGTCTTCTCCCTTTTCACGCGTTGGAAATCTATAGCGCATTAGACTCGCTCCCTCAGAGGCAAATCGTTTCTCACGGCCAGCCTCCGGCCGAGCAGCACTTTCCGCAGCCTGTCTACTACATTGCTCGCTGAGGCGAGATCCGCGATGTGCTTCTCTCTCCTACGGTTTTTGCGAGACTGACGTTTTTTTTTTCACGACTAATGGTCCCTCCAGTCATACGGCGAATTTTCTTTATTACGATGGCTCCCTCATTTATTTGATCGAAGCTCATTTGTTGATAAATCATTTTTTGCAGACACTACAAACTTGAAAAAAGAAACTGCAAAAACCATTTCTAAAAAAATACACCGCAGTGTGAAACAAAAAATTACTCGATCAGAACGATTTCTGTATAATTATAACCAGGCGATTAATAATTAATTAATCATGTACTCTTAATTAACGTTATACAACAATAAATTACAAAGTTAATTGTAATAATTATAAATTTAATCATATTAAATTTGACAAGTGAATTATAAAATTATTATTAAATTTATTATATATTAATTCAATTATAATAATTATTATTAAATTTATTATATATTAATTCAATTATAATAATTATTATTCAATTTAATTATTATATTCATTGGTACTGTAATTATGTTATTTAAATAATGTGAATAATATCACGAATTACATTATTAATTAACATAATTATTCAATCGTACGATTTATTTAAAATCAACTTAATAATATGATTTATTGATATTGTATCAAGTTATATAAATGCATTATTAATTAATATGATTGTTAAATTGAATAACTAATTTATCATTAACTTAGAATTATTGTATTTTAGCTAATATTATAATACCTAAGACACACAACTTAATCGTTTCACTAACTTCGTTATAAAATTACGAAAATCGACAACTGCGAGTAATTCAACAAAATTTGAATTCTCTGGAAAGAATAAATTGAAATAGTAATCCGAACGACAAAATACCCTGAACGTGATGGTCAGCTTAAGAACGACGGAGTGAAATGCTTTCGCCTCATTGCATCAAGAGCTTCGTTTTCCTTGTTACTTTGCACCCCCGGTTATCGGGCTTTCCGTTGCACCCTGTAAATTCTCGTGTTTCGACAAAGAGTGAAACGAAGCGTTAATAGAAATTACTTGAGACGGGCCGGAAAGTTGCCTCGTCGAATTTCCTCACCGTTATACCCGCTCTTTCAATGTTGAAGACTTCGTCTGTCCGTGTGAAACACTCGATTCGTATTTACACGCTACACCGAGAATTCCGTCTCGTTTAACGGTAGAGACCTCTCGATTTATTCAAGCTTTCGGATAAGCGACGAGTCACCTGCGCGTGTCATTGCGTACACAAATTGGATTCATCGTTAGGTTTCCGAGAAAAACAAAAACCCAAACAAATCCAAACGCTATAAAGTTAAAACAAACCCAAACAAAACTAGCCTGTATCCAGAAAAAGTAGTTCAGTAAAAATTAAAAAACTAACCCACATCGAATAGAAATACTCGAAGCTGAAAAACTATCCAGTATTCATGGAAAGAACTAACCCAAACTCGAAAAACGAGGAAAAACAAAAAAACTGCGCAAAACTTTAAAAAATTCGTCCAAATTTCAAAAAAATAACCCAAACCCCAAAATGCATAGACTAAGTGTAAAAAATTAGTCCAAATTTGAATAAACTAATCCAAACTCGAAAAAACGTATGAAAATCGGAAAGCTGGCACACGTGGAAGGAAAAAACTAGCCTGAAGCCAAACACTTGGCAAAATTAAAAAAAATTGATCCAAACTCTAAAGAACTATCCAAAACGCAAAAAAACTAGCCCAAACTTAAATAAACTAATCTCAACCCGGAAAACCTAGTCCAAACCAAAAAAACTCGTCCAAACAAAAAAAAAACTAAGGGAAACTCAAAAAACAAATCCAAATTTGAATAAAGTAATCCAAACCCATCAAACTTATCCCAAACCCAAAAAGAATTCCAAAAACATTAGATAGATCGTTGAACCTCCTTTCCAAAAGTATAACTGTACAAAACGAAACGATACCTACACCATCAGCTATTACTGATGACAATAGTTCAGCAGATTAAAAAAAAAATAAATTTAAAAAAAAAATAATTTTCCCATCAATGGAAAAGCTGGCGGAGTAAAATTGCGAAAGCAGGGGCGTGAGAATGTAAGCCGTGGCGCCATGTTTTGTCGGACAGGGCGAGCTCGGCATGCTCGAGGTACGCGACGAAGTGAGAGTTGGAAAAAAAAGAAGGGAACGTTGACGACGAAAAAAAAAAGAAGGAAAATAATTCTTTTTCTTTTTTTTTTTTAACGGGTCACGAGAACGGAGCTTGTGCGAATGGGTGACTGGAGGTGCACGGGGGAAGGGTCAATTTGCAAATGTATGCGGTTGGAAACGTGGTAGCGACGAACTAAGCGCATAGTTCAGCATTATATGGGCGCACCGGCCGAGAGACCGGTCCGAGCGTAATTAAAGTATTTGCGCGGTGAATTATTTATGAACATCGCGCCTCGCAGGGGAAAAAAATGAGCGGGTGGAAGACGGAGGATTCGAAACGATATACTGGAATAATGTGGGGGTGGTGGTTAAAGCAAGGGTGAGCAAAACGTGGCTAGCCAGGAGAGGGAAGAAAAAACTTGTAGGCATTCTGTCGTAGAGTGAAAACTTTTCCCGTCGGAGGGTGAGGAGTGAGAGAGAAAGTGAAATTTTCCTCGCGTCCTCTTTCTTCGTCTCATTTACGAACCCCTGATCTCTTTTTCTGGCGTGGCGACGCGAAACTTTCGACAAAATTACTTCCGCGATTCTAGCTGGCTGTTGGAATTGAAAAGCGTAATGATAATCGAAGTATTATACGTCTGGTATCAAAATCCATCAGCGATTCCAACCCAAAATCCAAAATTCTCAAAACGACCGATGATTATATAACATTTTGAAATTCGTCTTGGATTGGTCGTTCGTTTGGGTTTATACGGGTAGGGACTGATTAGGAAGGCTTCGATGTGTTTGGGTTTGTACGGATGGGCGAGTAAGAAAAATCGGTTCAGTTGGGTTTGTTTGGGTTTGTGCGGTAGAGAATAATTTCAGAAGGCTTCAATGGAGTCTGTTTGGGTTTGTGCGGGTAGAGAATGATTTCTGAAGGCTTCAATGGAGTTTGTTTGGGTTTATACGGGTAGGGACTGATTGGAAAGACTTGAATTGGATGTGTTTGGGTTTGGGATGGGCGAGTGAGTAGAATGATTTCAGTTGGGTTTGTTTGGGTTTGTGCGGGTAGAGAATAATTTCTGAAGGCTTCAATGGAGTCTGTTTGGGTTTGTGCGGGTAGAGAATGATTTCTCAAGGCTTCAATGGAGTTTGTTTGGGTTTATACGGGTAGGGACTGATTGGAAAAGCTTCGGTTGGATTTGTTTAGATTTGTGCGGGTACGGAGTGATTCGAGATGCTTCGATTGGACCTGTTTGGGTTTGCTTGGGTAGGGTGTGATTGGAAAGGTTTGAATTGATTCACTTTGGCTTTGTGCGGGTAGGGTGTGATTGGAAGGGCTTCAATTTGGTACAGGTAATATGCCATACCTATAATAATAATAACAGATAAAACAGATATTGAAAAAGTTCGAAGCGCGGGCGTAAAAAGTTACGGATGTATCCCACGAATGGTTGGGTTATCCCTTGGCTCAATATTGTAACCGCAGTGTACATAGTCACTGTATTCTTTGCTCCGTCTCTTCCTCTCACCTTTCCCTTATCTATATATCTATTCCATATATTATACGAGGATTCGAGAAGCGTCGAAGGGATCGCGAAATTAGATTGGTATGGAATCAGCAATCCTCGTCTTGCGACTCAACCGGGGATATCTCTTTGGACTCCCTCATTCCCGCCTTCAATGGGTGGACCCCCTTTGGCCCTTTCGTTCGTTCATCCACCCGCCTAGGTATTCAAGACTTATCTCTTCCTATGTCCAATCTTCGTGTTACTCCGGTCTACCGTCAACGCTGGATATCCCAGTGAATCCGCGTACCATAAACGTGTACCTTCTGTACGTTGATCCAGCCTACATATTGATGAACGCTGCTGAACGTACTCCGATAGTCTGGAGTCTCTCCTTTTTGTCCCAACAAATATAGACGGTTCCCTCGGAATAACTGATTTCCAAACACGTAACATTTGCTTTTTTGGAACCGGTGGGATTGAAGGGTTGATGGTAGATGACATTTAAAAAATTATGAGCTAACATGTTTTTTCGTTTCTGATAAAAGGATATTGGATTGGGTGGAAGAAACTTTACACGTTCCATAATATCGTAGACATATGTCGAGTGACCATTTATTAAAGACTGTCGAAGTAACATAAACGTAACAAAGGTAGAACTCATCCTGAGCAAGATGAATGATGAAACAAAAAAAAAAAACAATAGCGTAGATTGTGGGTCGATAACCTTATTTTCTTCACCGTGTAGGATACGAGTAGGATAGCCCCGAGCGAGACTATGAATCGCAAGAATTTTCGTCGAGATATTTCCATAAAACTGCAACCTAGATGAGATTCCGTAAGTCGATGGTTTCTTTTGGTGGTTTTTGGTTTTCACTATCGTGAGTGTAGAGCTTTCGAAGTTGGTGGAAGATTTTGTAGATCGAGGAGAGATCGCGAGGGAGTAGCTTGGTTCGTGATCCAGGTATGGCTGGGTTTATCGGTTGGCGCGCTTTGGAATTGCATAGGGGGGACCGGCACCGTCACCAGGTTTGATTTCCTTCTTCAGTTCGATATGGACATTGGTATCGGTAGCCGGTGCCGTTGGGATGTCCAATCGCTCTTCCGGGAATACGTATTCCTCGTGTTTCTGGGTTTCGCCGAATTGGTGAGCGGCGTTGAAAGTCTTGTCGTAAGCGTGTTCGTGTCCGTGCTCGTCCCATCCCTCGTGATGATGATGATGACCGTGCCCGTGTTTGTGATGATGACCTTCGTCGTGTTTGTGCTCGTGTTTGTGATCGTGACCGTGTTTGTGATGATGATCTTCATGGTGGTCCTCGTGATGTTCGTGCTTGTGTCCGTGTTTGTGCTCGTGGCCGTGTTTGTGATGATGCTCCTCGTGATGTTTGTGTTCCTCGTGATGATCGTGATGTTGATGATGTTCGTGGCCGTGTTTGTGATGATGATCCTCCTTGTGCTCGTGTTTGTGTTCGTTCTTGTGTTCGTGACCGTGATGATGATGATGGGTCTCGGTTTCTTTGTGAGAATGATGATGATGATGCTCGTTTACGTGATGATGATCGTGATGATGATGATGCTCGTTGTGATGGGAATGCTTGTGATGATGATGATGCTCCCCGTGATGCTTGTGCTCCTCGTGATGCTCGTGTTTCGAATGATGATGATGACCGTGATGATGGGAATGCTCGCCGTGATGTTTATGCTCGTGGCCGTGTTTGTGCTCGTGCTTGTGATCGTGGCCGTGCTTGTGATGATGGCCGTGTTTGTGATGATGGTCCTCGTGATGATCCTCGTGGTGCTCGTGCTTGTGACCGTGCTTGTGCTCGTGACCGTGCTTGTGATGATGCTCCTCGTGATGTTTGTGCTCTTCGTGATGGTCGTGCTTGTGATGATGATCGTGACCGTGCTTGTGATGGTGACCGTGATCGTGCTTGTGATGATGACCGTGCTCGTGCTTCGAATGATGACCGTGCTTGTGATCGTGCTTCGAATGATGACCGTGCTCGTGGTGATGACCGTGGTGATGACCGTGATGGTGGCCGTGATGAAACGAGTGACCGTGGCTGAACGATGCCGCGTGATGGCTGTCTTGACGATCCGCGAAACCTCCTCGCTCGATTCCCCCAGGCTTCGTTCCACCAGATATTCCGATCGTTCTTAGCTCCGTTGTTACGAAAGCTGGCGGACTTGTCACTAGGGTTATCGGACTTCTGAACGCGTCTCGTTGCAAATCGACTTGTCCAAAACCGTAGTTTTGGCGTTTGCTCTTTTTAGATACCTGAAAGTCCGGTTATTAACCAACCTGCCTGACATAGGACATTTATTGAATCCTTCACAGTGCAGCGAAAGCGAGATGAGTAAACTTTAGCCGCATAAAAAAACCAAAACTAATCTTCTCTTATCGAACCATTTTCTAAAGTCGTATCCCTTATTAGAATCCACTCTGATTTCACATTTCCATTCATACATCCCAAAAACTATGATTTACGAAAAAGTCTCATCAGTAAACTCAAAGCATGAGTTTGTTTCTTCAAACTCATGTTTGCCTAGGAATGCGCCAAAACGCAAAAGAGTCACAAGCTTCCGCTCATCTCTTCGTCGTTCACAGTAAAGGTATTAAAAACATCCAAGAAAATGTATTACCACGTATTCGTCAGAAACCAGACCCGGAAAAGTAGGTTCGTACTTGACCCTGAATGATTTCTGGAGTTCTCGCTTTATCCTGACGACTTCGTTGATGGGTCTGCCATTTTCGATTTCACCGTTTACGTTTCCCTGGTACTGTCGATTCGTATGAGGGAGTCCCAGCGTTTCTATTCCCAGCACAGCCAGGATGGCCAACCAGGCCTGCTGCAAGTACGACGATCGATCACTATTATCTTCACCCACGAAATTGATCGGCAACGCCAAGACCAAAAAAGCTCGATCGATTTGATTATCCATCAGCGCCCGAGGAGATAAAACGGAAGAGAAGTTGGCGACGAGTGTTAACCCGCTCGTGGAACTCAGCTGCTCGGAGTAGTTTCGAACAGACACCCAGAAATGGCGCAGGGGTTGTAACGAAGGATAGAGTTGCCTCACCAACGTGGCGCAGGGGTAAAGAGGCCCGGAAAGGTTGAGGGGTTGGGGCGCAGGGGGGGGGGGTACAACTCACGAGGATAGCTCGACCGGTGCCTGCACGTTCGAGCGGAAGAACGAGATAATATCCAGTAAATCGGACTCCAGTCCCACCCGTCCGATTATCGCTCCGAGCAACGGGGGCGGTTTTACCGACGAATCTTCATTCCCTTTCCAGCCCCAGGACCGTTGCGAGAAGTGAGACAGGTTTGCGGCGGGATAAACGCTCGCCAAAATAGAAAACGATTTTGTGCGGTATCCTTGGTCAGCGCTTCAAACTTCCTGTCTCCTCTTGTTCTTTTTGGTTTTTCTTTTCTTATTTTTTGGCGTTTATCCGAAAATTGCTATTCACCGATTAGGATTGGGTACGGTTGATCAGGGATGGACGGCAAGTGGCTCTGCATTGGAACCACTTACGAACGTTATTAATTAGAGGGTCTGGACATTTCAGAGTGGAGGGAAATTGAGGAAACGTTGCTGGATGGTTTTGGGTATAGCTTTCGATGAACCGTGATTCTAACCTGACGATACTGGTCGGGTAAGATATCGGTCAATAGCGATGTTATCAGTGTGGAAAATGTTTGATTTTTTTTGCTACTTTTCTGTTGATAATGATTTTGTTGATTTGTTTGGGAATATAGGTTTTTTTAGTCTTGAAGTACCGTGAATTCGAATGATGGAAGATTTTCTGATTTCGATCAACATAAGTGGTCTATTCTCTTTTTTAAGATTTGTGAATTTGAATGTGACGAGGAAAATGACGGTCGTTATGTGGCTGATAGAAATTCGAAAAATCGATTTTAACGAACGTTTGGATTCGATCGAATATTGGAAATTGATTAAACTCATAGAGATATAAATTGAATACTAAAAATTGGTCGTAATCGGAATTCACATAAAAAATGGTTTACCAATAAATTTTATAATTTTCCTTGAGACTCTTGTATCCAGGTGATCTTAAACGAAAAAATAAATGAATCTTTATCGGGTGAACCTACTTTCCAGGATTATGGCTCGTTTCTTGGAGGATCAATACGAGTTTCGAAGGCGCTCGGGTAGTTCGTTCTCAATGAGTAATAATTTAGTGACCGATAAAGCGATTCGCAAGAAAGATTCGTTTCTAAAGACGATCAGGCGTTTTCGTTTCGCCGCCCAAGTGCTCGTCAGACTTTCCTTTTGTCTTCAGAGCTTGCTCTCCTTTGATCCTCGTTTACCTCCTTTTGGCCTTCCGTCTTCTCGCGGTACTTGGTCTTTATACGTGTTTTGTTTCATTAGTAGAAGTGAGCACGTTTTGAACTTGGGATTAGCGAAAAATTACCGAGAAGTATGGTTGAGAAATTATCGTCACTTCTGAATGATTGCTTTCGCAGTTACAGCTGGTTTCTACATCCGAAAAATAAGTCAGATTGAAAAATATTGTTTTTATCTGATTTATTCTCTATTAAATCTGAATAATTTAGATTTTTTTATTTAGATTTTTGCAATTTATTTTTAGTAATAGTAATTTTTTTTAGATTTTAATAATTTAGAATTTTTCAATTTAGATTTTAGTAATTTTTTTTAGATTTTAATAATTTAGAATTTTTTAATTTAGATTTTAGTACTTTATTTTTAGTAATAGTATTTTTCAATTATTTATTTAATAATTTAGATTTTCATAATTTAGGTTTTTTTTACAGCAGTCAATCAAAACATCAATCGGATCAACCCAAAAATATCCACGAAAGCGTAACATCGATCAACTGGTGCATTTCGTAAACTCCAGAAGTTAAAATCTCTTACAGCAGAAAACGATGCTGAAAAGTAACTCGAAATATCCTCAGTGCTCACCAAAACGGTTTTGAACGAAGTACCTAGGCAAAGTACTTCAGTGTTGCTGAACTACTCGTGAAACAGATGTGGCTGCTCAAAATTTACAACGAAAACTGTGCGAGCCACCGGAACTGCAGTTTTATCATCTTATAATGGAAAGTTCATCAGAGTTACCTCCCGTGTAGAAATGTGACCGGGCATTCTCAACTTTACGTATGGACCAGGCCTGGCTTGCCTCTTTAGACTTATCTAACATGAAACAGACCAGGAATATCACAAAATCTTTTCTTGGGTGGGGATATTACAAAATCACTTTCTGAATACGCAATCTCGATGTACAATCAAATAATACTTTTTCAGTTATCAAAGATACTAGTAATTAGCTATAATAATATGATGGCACTTATCGTAATTCTATGCTCGTTTTATCATCACATATTTTCACCGAAAATCGTTAAAACCTGACAATGCTATCGTGAAGAATAAATAATGATAGCTGACGAAAAATATAAGCCATAAACTGGAATATATAATGGAAAACGTTGTCAAAATAGTTAATTGAATACACTCCTGATTTTATCCTTTTAAAGATTCCACAAATGCTGAAAGACCTCATTTTTAATTTCCTCGTTTATTTCTGGTTATTTTTCGATTTATTTTCTGCATGTGTCCTGATAATTTACCGGTTGTTCTCCAGCCTGGTCCTGATCAGTTACTCAGATCAGAAACGGCCAATCAGGGCCTAGCTTCAGAGCCTGCAGTTGAGAACCTATTCCAGGTCGTAAACTCGACCAGCGTCTGATATTATCCAGGCCTGGAAATCCAGGAAATCCAGGTCGGGGTCCTTATTATTTCCCGACTCAAATTTCTACACGGGGTGTTCCGAAATGAAAATATGTATTTGTGCATATCCTTGGCCTCAATGATTACCGAATGGAGCGCGGAAAGTTATTTTTCATAGTTTGAGGGTATGAAAAATGAATTGAGGAAAAGAAACCCTGAATAACCTCATTTTAACGTCCCCTGACCGTTATACTTTCGGAGAAATCGAATCAAACGATCTAATCTCGAAATTTTTCGATATTAAAGTTCGTTTGGGTGAGGGTACAAACTTCGAACGATCAATATTCAGATAATAATAAAATTAAATTTTGAATAATTTGTTTGGGTTTCGAATTTCGGTATGTTTGGGTTTCGAATTCGAAAATTTCGAATAACTAAATTCCGAATAATTAAATTTCGAACAATTAAATCCCAAATAATTAAATTTCGAATAATTAAATTTTGAATAATTAAATCTTCATTATTTTGAGAGTTCAAAATTTCGTCGTTTCGCCATTCAAGTGGTTTTACATTTCGACGTTTCGATATTGTGATCCCCACCCGTTCGTTTGAGTGAAAAATTTGTAAACGTGGTGTTTGGTCAATCAAACCGAGGGCTACGTGATGAAATTTGTTATAGGCCCAAATACGACACTGCTAGAAGCTACGGATGTCCGGATGACCGTTTCCTCAAACTTCCGTCCTAATTTTTAGGTTCACTGTTTTCGTTGGTATATTTATTTGTCTTTTTTGGTAATCTGGGTGGCGCGTTGTTATTCCACGTCCGAAACGATGAAAGAATGATCCAAGTCTACCCACACTTGGAAAAACGTACACAAAGCAGGGTCCACACTGAGAGCTTTCAGTTCTGCTTCTCTCTTTCTCTCTATACTCGTCTCTCGTCCTTTCCGGTTGAATTTTATCTTGCTCCCTCTTATCACGTCGACCCAGAAAACTTTTCGTCCCCGTACATTCCACACATCCAACCAGGATGGGGGTTCCACTTTTCGTGACTGTTTTCCTACATTTCTCTCATTCCGTTAAGTCCTCGGCTGTGGCGATGAATATTTTACGGTGCTCCGTGTACTACACACGATCCTTCCTTCCGACAACACTTTTCCAACGAGATACAGAGAAAACGCTGCAACGTCTACTCGATGTGTGCTCTTTTTTTTTCTTCTTCTTTCTTTCTTTTATTTTTCTTTCAGGAACGTTTCTCTAAATCATCTCAACGCTTGTATTAATCCTCGTTCGAGTCTTCAATCGAGACCGCCGGAAACGGTAAAAGCTCTCCGGCCAAAAAGACGGTTGGAGCACTTACCCAAGAAACCACCATGCTGTAGGATTTGGAAGCTGGCAGTGAAATACTGAATACTGAAATACCATCACCGCTTACTTTTATAGAAACCTCGAAGGTGTCGATTCTTTTTTTTTTTTTTCGTTTTTTTTTTCTGTTCTTTTCTTTTTTATTCCTTGTCAGAGGCGAGAGTATCGGCTTTTAAGAATCTCCTTGCAATATCGTAACTTTCGTTTGTCTCCAGCCGTGCTAAGCACGAATGTCGTTAACGACCGCAGACAATGTTTTAATCGTCGTCATAATGCGCTTTGAAGCGAGGAATATCAATTCTGGAAGTGCTTCGAGACACCCCGTACTTTTGGTCTTTCATCGGTTTAACTGGTGTCGTAATGGTCCTGCTCCGATGAGGATTCTGTTGATGTGTATTCCCCCCTCCTCGACCACGCTCAAGACAGAGATACATACCTTCGTTTATACCTGTATATACACGTCACAAGTTTTATTTTCGAAACTGAGATTTTCGCGGAACGACCGGGTGATAAACTTCTCATTATTACGTTTCTTTCTACCCCGAACCCGAAACGAGCGAGTTGTACAAGCTGTAAATTATATCCTTCCTTTTCATACGAACGAACTATCGATCTGACTCACTCTCGGAAGCGGAAGTCCAATTTTCTTCTTTACCTCGAGGACGTTACTTTTTATCCTTTTTTTTTTTTTTTGTTTACTTGCCCTTTCGGAGCATTTTCTTTTTTGCACGACTTCTGGGAGGATACGTTTTTCCGACTCACGGTAAGGATACGTTACGAAACCCTGAAAGCAGTCGGAAAATATTTAGTTTACGTGAGAAACTCCTCGGACAATTGTCCATCTGGATTACTCAAGTTTTTCAACTTTTAAGGTTGTTCTTGCGTTATACGAATTTAAAGATTAATTGTTTAAAATTTGTATTGCGATTTTTACCATTAAATATATCGATTACTAAACGGTGAAACTTTTTCAAATTTTTTATATTTTATAATACGACGCTCAAGATGATTCACATAATTTTTCAAACAATTATCTTGAAAAAATGGTATCTGAGGATTTTGTCTTTACTTTGTATATGGGGCATTCCATGTCGATTCGACCTGGGTTTGATACGTCACCTCTCCGATTTGCCCCGCGATTTTTTATGTTATTGTACTATCTCTGAAAGGCACTCGAGAATTTTTTCAGATTTTTTCGGAACGATTTGACGTCATAATAATTTTTATAAACAACAAATTAACACCCAAATTTAAAAATCGGGAAAAAATCACAGAAATCCTGTGTCACATATCAAACACTGTGAGCGTTAAAAAAAAGTAGGTGCGCGTTTCGTTTGGCCGACAAGGCGCTTTTTTCGCGAAAAAAATGAAAAAAAAAAATGTTATAGAATCACTAGCCCACAAAACAAAAAATTCTAAAAAAAATTCTGTTTAATTCTACACAATGTCATGTAGTTTTTTTCTTCTTCAACTTTTTTTTCATTTTTCCGCTTTCATTAAAAAATTTTTTTTTTCGAGAAAAGCCCGTTAAAAAAAAACCCCATATACTATTGTGATTATGGCGCAAGAATATCCTTAAGCTTTGCTCGTTTTGAAAAATGTCATGTTTCGAATCGATTCTAATTCATTTTTGTTCAATTTTCCTTCGTTATTCTAAATTCTTTCTTCGGTGCGTTTCGCATCGAAAAGAACTCGTTCTTTTGTGACGAGGGAAAAAAGGGAACACCTTTGAAGAATAACGCGTGGGAGATCTGGAAAAATGAGAAACGCATGGAGAAAGAATTGGAGCAGGACGAAGATATCGTAAATACGAGAAACGCTGGGTGCCCGTATATTCTATTTGTATAGGAAAGAGTTGTATGGCAAAAGGAGGATGCGGAGTGATACTACGCAGGCGCCTGTTGCTGCTCTATACCGTTGTTTCCAGAGTGCCCAGAAGGGAGGACAAAAACTATACTGGCATCGTGATATTATTACTGCCGCCTCTCGGGAGATACATTCAAGATATTCACAACCGCTCGTATTTCCCTTTTCGTCTCCTTTTTTTTTTTTCTTTTTTTTTTTGCCGAGTCTTCGTGGCAACATTTGCATCATCGCTCGACATATCAGCGTTTATCGATCAAGCTCGTTATAATTTCATAAGTGTGCTGAGTTAAGTGGACCTGCAACCTATTGGGGCCACGTGCAAACACAATCGTTGCAAAATACTGGCTATTGCAGAAGTTAACGAAATTTCGATTTTAATTAACCGGGAATGAAAATATTGATGAAACTTTTTTTTGTCGGATCCAATGAACCGTAACTCAAACCCGAAAATATAGGGCGCCTGGAAACGACAGGAATTCCACATCGATACTTTTAACCCCTTTGTGGTGGGTATCATATTAAAAAATCGAAAATAAAAATTCGGAGATATATATTTTTTATCGAAATTTAACCTTTTGATTTTCTAATTTTCAAGTTTGTTTTATGATATTATTTCTTTTTTATTTCAAATCGAGGATTTTTGATATTTGACTCCATGTGAAAATTCAGTAGTATCGAGTAACATAAAAACTCACTTTAATCGAAAACCAATATTATTTTTTGAACGTCCATTCACAATATTGCGTTTTGAATTTTGGAAGTTATTATTTTAAGATTGGAATCCGACGATCTCAGAAACCATTAGAATACTCGCTTCAAACAAAAACAAAAAAATTCATAACTTTGTATCTACCATATATGATAGGCGGTTTCAAATTCCCCAAATTTGATTTCGATTTCAGATTCACGGATCTCAAAAATCATGATTTTCCGAATAATTTTCAAATCTCTGAAGTAAAAAAAGTGTTTTTTTTTTTTCAAACGTTCACACACGTGTTAAAAGGCAAAAGCAGTAGAGCTTTTTTTTCCCGTCCTCGTGTGCACGATTGCAAGGTATTCGAAAAAAACGTCCGGACAGTAGTAATCCGATGAATCTTTCTTAGTATAAACTCCAGCGTTAATATTTCGTCCCGAGTGTTTCTCAGCCAATTCAAAGTCTTATTTTTTCCACTTTACAAACTCCCATTATTTTCAGTTCCCATTTATCTTTAACTGCCGTAACGCGATACCCGTCGTATTTTTCCGAGTACGTTCTTTTGTTTTTCCCTTCATCTTTTCTCCTCCACGCTTGATCTTTTTGTTTCACATTCCAGGCGATTCGTTCTCGTTCGTTCCTTTCGCTGAGTGCGGAAAGTGATGTACAGAGTACAAAAAAAAAGCATAAAATCGTTTTTCCTTTATTTTTTTCAAATTCTGTTTTCCAGAACGACGATCGTACAACGTGGGTTATCGATTTGTACATTAGCCATTCGGTACTTTCCTAACGTTTCGCTTCGTAGCGATAATGAAATGACCGATAACGCGTGAAAGCTCAGAAACACGCGTGTGTCTGTGTGTTACGTGCGTGACCGCATATGCGTGACTGCGTTTATAAACTCAAACCGTCACGGGCGACGTTGAAATATTTCCTCATTTTTGTACCTAAAAATACGTCGTTGTTGCACGTACCGTCAAAGGCGATATTTCTATTCTTTTCATATCCACGAGAACTGTTCCATATGCAAAAGCGTTCGCGCAGAAACCCCTGTACGTACGCGTCCACATCGACTCATTGATTCACACTTTTCCATACTTTTATCGCTTTTTTCTTCTTTTTTTTTTGTCTTTTTCTCTCTTTTTCTTCCTGTCCCATTTTCAAAAGCTGCAACTCGTCCTCCCCTCGTTTACCCCTGTTGCACGTGTTCCTCGAGACCTTGCTCGTTTTATTTCAAAGAGACTGGCGAAATTCTTTGCATAGTCCATGTGATAGAGAGGGGAAGAAAAAGAGGAAAAGAAAGGGGGGGTGGAGGGGAGGGGAAAATGCACGTTCGTACGCGTACGAGTATAAGGGTGAGGCCTAGGATACGTCGTCCCAGTGGGACATCGTCTGAAAGGTGATCCCGAACTCCCGACATAACTTAGCCGTAGCAGTCCACCTTCTGCGGAGTTCACTCGCAGTTTAGTCGAAGAAACATTTTCCGTTTAAACTCTATCTCACTCGTGAAGCTTCCTGAAATAAAGATCAGACGGGAAGAGGGGTATCCAGAGGTAAAGTGCCACCGTCAGTCCTTTGCCTGTCTTTTTCTTCGTCTTCTTCGTCTTGGAGCAGGAGTCTTTGCTCCTTTGAGAGTAACGATTAAACGCTTACATCTGGCGATCCTTGGAAATAGTCCACCGAATCGTTACTGTCGAGATACAAAAAAGAGAAAGAAAACAAAAAAATGAAGAAAAAGAAAGAACGTATCTCTTCGAGATTCCTTTCCGTCTTTGCGGTTGTCAATGCTGTATTTTTAATTGCATCGAAAAAAAAAAAGATTGATTCTTGATGTTTTTGATTTTTTGATTCTACAGCTGGTAAATCCGTAATTGTTGATATTGATGTTTTGTTTCCCTTCGATTATTTTTGGTTGGTTTTTTTTTTTTTTTTGTTCCTTTTGTTTTTTCGAACTCCCGTTTTCCCATCTACCGAGTTTTCCAGACTCGCTTATTCGTTATCGTTCGTCGAATAAAAGTCGGCGAAGCATACGAACGAATAATCGAATCGCGAATAGCTTCGACTCGCTGACTATTAATGCCTATATTTATCGATAGCACGAGTACGATTCCTCATTTTTAACGTTCATTTGTAGCGACAGAACTTTATTATTGAGTTGGTCATTGGGTGAATCGAGATATAGCTAGACTCTCCACGAAATCTCGTTGCTTTATTTCCTATCTGGATTTGCATCCTGGATTGCTCCTTGCTATCGAGATATTCGTATGTATTTGCTCGGCTCTGCTGTAGTTTGAAAATCTAACGAATCAATTCTGATAAACTTTTGTCTCATCAGGAAACTGGTGTCAGCGATGATTTTATTCTTCATGGCGAAACGACCTAGCTTGGTGATCTTGGTCGTTATTGTCAGCTGCAGAAACAGCGGATTGGTTATCTATTGGCTCTTATCTTCCCTGAAATGGATCAATGTTTCCATTCGACCATTTTTTCTTTCGTTAGAGTTTTTCGTATTTTTTTACTTTTTTTAAGAACCACATTTTTCTCGACCACTGGAATCACAAAAATTTCGCTGTTTGGGTCGTTTTCCAAGCTGAGCTGCTTTAGACAAAAAAGATTATTTGCACGCTTCGAAATTGTTAATTCGTTTTTATTTTTTTTCGTTCGTGTTTTTCCAAGATTTTAGTATCGCGAAAACACGAAAAAGTGTTTGATTTCGATGAACCAGTTTATTTCGTCCGTGTAAATATAGCGAGCTGAAATAAGGAAGGACGTTTGAAAACGAGGTAGAGCGACGTTTCCGCATCGCCGTACACGGCATCACCGTGTTAGTTGACGTTTAAAAAAAAAAAAGCTCGTGCATTCCCGCGAGCTGGAGAGCGAATCATCCCCGTGGATGGAAACAGCGAAAACGCACCGGCAACCGCAAGAATGGCAAAAATGTGCCTAGCTGAGTAAAGCCAAAAAGCTCGCGGAGGAGGAGACCCAGAAAAGGAGGTTGCTGATGGCCTGGTGCACCAAAAACAGCTACATAACCCACCGACTGAAAACAGGTTGCGAAGAAGAGGTCTGGAATGGAAAGCGGTGGGAATGATAGGGCCACAAGAGCGAAGTAACCGCATCCAGACGTTGGATCACTGTACATGCTTTCGTACCACTGTTCGAGACAATTTAGGCCTCCGAACAATTATCCTGGTGCGATTCCTACACCGGAAATTGGCAATGAAATTACGTAGATTTGGTCGAGATATGTTGAAAGAAAATTTAGTTTTAAGGGATCTATCGATGGTTGGAACATTGATGTTTTTCGAAAAATACATCCCGTCTTGAAAAACTGTTTTGAGTAATTTCTTGATCCATCGAATGATTTATTTTGCAGCCTAGTGATTTCTGATTCCGACTATTTAGAAAACGCACATCAGCTATGATAACGAACTCTACGATATAGTGGCTAAGACACAAACAACATCGAAAAAACTCTGAAAAATTTAAGAAGTGAAATAGCTGATACAAATTCGCGTAACTGAGGTACCTGACCTATGTAAAGCCCGCTTTATTTGTTTTGAAGAACAATTACAAAAAACTATGAATGGTGAAATAAAACGAAAATGTTTATTTAATCATTTATTCAATAATCAACGTATTAATAATAATTTTGGTTCAGAAAACAATGTGAACTATTAATTATAAGCTTTTTAAAAAAAAAACGTCTTCTGGGCCTTATTCAGACCACTGTCCCTAATAAAGCCATACCCGTTGTAACTTCGTACAAAAGAAATAAAAAAAAATATATAATCTTCATTTTTTAACTTAAATCTTGATAACAACGTGTATAGTGCTGATGAACCGTTACAGATAATTGAGATTGATGATTGCCAGAAAATTTTATGAAAATCGGTCCGGCCATTTCTGAGTCTATAAGGAACATACAGGAGACGTTATTTTTTTTAACCTACAATAAAACGACGTTTTTCTGTTTTTTTTTTGGTTTTTGAACTACACATAATTGTGACTTCTGTGGGATTAAAAAAAAAACTTGCTTCTGTGTTTTCATCAGGACTAATTAAAGTTTCCTTTCCGGCTAATAAAAATTCGTTTTTTAACGTCGGTTTTTTAAAAAATAGTGTGACAGAGTGGCCTTTTTCTGTGGAGACAACATTTCGGTTTACCACTCTGTCACGGCATTCTACGGAAAATAAACGTATAAAATATGCTGGTTAGAGAAAATAAAAAATTACATAATATTAATAGATAAGAAAATATGGACGTTTATTCGAAACGAATTAAAAAAAAACCGTAAATATCAATACTCCAACGAGATGCGATAATAAGACGAAGGACAGACTATTGTAGGTTAAAAAGAAGAACGCGCCACATACAAAAATTGTCTTTTATAAATATAGAAAGAAGAACAAAAAGAAGATTAGGATTACATTAATTATTTTGTTGTTGTTTTTCATTGTGAGAATTTTGTCGTCATCGATGATTCAGGAGATTAAAAATGCCTTATGACGAATGAAGGCGGTACGTTAAACGTCAGTTTCAACATGACTCGTAAATGTATGATTCACGGAGACAAAAAGGTACAACGGGAAGTTCGTGTTGTTTCAAAAGATCTCCCCCCTCCTTGTCACAGAGTCACCAGTCAGCTAAGGGCAAGTGCACGAAGTACATAATGTTAGTCTCATTTCAACCGTGCTCAGCTATTTATTGCATCTGCAGTAAGCAGCGTAGCAGCAGACTGCACCTGATTCTTGTTTAAACAAAAAGAACCCCAAAGAATCCCATTCGCACAAGCGAAACCCACGCGAGTGAGACGAGGCTAATTTCACGCTTGGCTTACGTAGACTTTGAAAAAAAAAGAACGAAGAAAAAAAAAAGAACGAAAAACAACCACGAACTGCGCCAGATGTCTCGGCTTGGGTTGCGCGATACCGTTTCGAGAATTATAAACGGGACCGGAGGAGAGCAGCGGGCTTGAAACAGCCAGTGATAAACCTGTATGCAAAAAGCGTGTCAAACTGGTGTCAACGCTTGCGTAAAATTAGATACACCATTGAAAAGTATAGTAATTTTGCTCGCTCTTTGACACCAGCGTCAAACATACAAGAAAACTTGGGCTGAGACGTCTACCGTAAATGTACGTTTTAATAAAACAATATATATATGAATCTGTCGAATTTACCTGTTTTTTTTAAGGCTATATTGATATTTATATAAATTTATATAAATATTTATGTAAATATAAATATTTGTATATTTATAATTATTTATATTTTTATATTTATGTTTTATATATTTTATTGATTTAAAATTATATAAATATTCATATAAATATAAATATTTTTATATTTGTACATATGGCCTGAAAAACAGGTAAATTCAACTGATTCATATATATTGTTTTGTTGAAACGTATATTTACAGTTGACGTCTCACCCCGAGTTTTTTTGTCTATTTGACGATCGTGTGGAAGAGCGAATGATATTAGTATACTATATAAATATAAAAATTATAAAAACAGTTTTTCTGGTTGTTAAAACGAAATATGTAAATGTATACATAAGTGTTT
Source organism: Ophioninae sp. B BG-2022a (assembly GCA_030522765.1). Lineage (NCBI taxonomy): Eukaryota > Metazoa > Arthropoda > Insecta > Hymenoptera > Ichneumonidae > Ophioninae sp. B BG-2022a. The sequence goes on from JAPYZJ010000304.1 coordinate 31,419, forward strand.
TTTTTTAATGAAACCTTATTTTTTCTTACCTTACCCCATATGAAGGGCAGAATGGACCAGCGTTGGAGGCACGATGGTAAAAAAATAATTAGCATCTTTTGCATATACAAGTGATTTTAATTCCAACAATAACCACTCAATAACCTTCAAAATTTCTGACAAACGCTTTTTACTACATAATTAACCAGTGCTTTCATTATGTTTCGTTATTTCTCTGTCATTGATATGACCAACTCGAATGAACGAAAATGATAACGAAAACTTATAACCCGATAAAATCATCGTTTTTTTCGACACCTGGTCAGATTATCATGAATCACTGAAGACTCGAGTTACGTTAAAATACATTATTAGCAATAACAACAAATTGTTATTGCTTTTGGTCATAAGCTTCTTTTAGCATATTAAACGTATAAAAAAAAAACGATTATTGAAAAAAAAATTTCGTTGGGAACCAACGATGGAAACTTCAGACACATATCAAATCGGGTTGTACAAATAATCCGATATTTCAGTACGAAAAATCGATATTGTTTAGTGTTTCCAGACTCGTAGTTCCTATCCATAATTCGACACCGAATCCACTTTTTGAGGGATGAATTTTTGTTTTATCCTATCGTATTCCCTTTGCTCTAGTTTCGCCATTTTAACTTCGTTTAGAAGAAATGAAGTACCCATCGAAGAAGGGGTCTCGAAGATCTCGAAGATCAGCATCTGAAAGACATTGGGACAAAACTGGGTACCTGAAAACAGATCTGTTTAGTGCGCGCTGACGTCTCCATTTTCTACGACGAGAGGTCGCGGATAAACAAGGACAACAGAAAAGTTTCGAATTTCCAGGACATCGGAGAGAATCACGTAACACGAATAAAGCGCGAGGGTATAGGAGAAAGCTGGAAAAGAAGAAAAGATAAGAAAAAAATAAAAATTAAAGAACGAATGCTGCGAAAGATCGATGCGCAGAAGAGCTTCGCGATCCGAGAGCTCGGGGCACTCGGTCTCGTAGAATTGCGCGAGAACCGTAGCACAAGTACTATTAACTTTGCCAGCGTTTTATTGCCGAGAAGCTTTTTTGATTGGCTCGCGAATAAACTCTCGCTCATTTTCATTTCTCTCTCTCTACTCTCCCACTAGATTCTCTCACTCCGACGTAACTATGGGACAATTAAAAATTTCTCATCCCCGATTCTCCGCCCGCGACTCATCGTTATCCGTTCTGTTTACTTGTACGTTTGTTTCGCCCGAGTTTGTTTCGCGAGTAGGTTCGACCCGTGAATCTCTCTCTCTGCAAATTTCTCCATTATTTGATTAATCTGTCTATTCAGCTGTTTATTATTTTTTACACAATTTTTTGACAACCCATAAAAACAAGATTCAAGCTCGATATCAGCAAATGAAATTACGTTTTTTTTTTATACATTTGAAATATTTTTCAGATGTATTTTTTATATGGTACATCTGAAATATTTATCAAATTTATATTTTATATCCATCTGGAATATTTTTTAGATTGATATTTTATTTACATCTGAAATATTTATCAAATTATATTTTCTGTCTTTTTAATGAAATCAATTAAAATTGGAACCAGATGTGTTACGTTTTTAACCCTTTCGAACCGGATGGGACATGCGTTGTCCCAGTGTGGAAAATGTTTAATATTACAGCTGTGGTAGAATATGTCCCAGTTACTGAAAAACCTCTAGGACAGAAAATCCTAGAAAATCCTATAAACCTTCTGAGATGATTGTTGTTGATGGTGCGCAGTTATGAGGACGTTATATGTCTCCAAGACCTTCAACCTTTTAGACATAAAATTTATTTTATCTAATAATCGCTTGGAGGAGAAATAACTGATTCCGGCAATGGGGCGCGCTTGGGCTGATTTTTCCTGGTATTAAAAGGGTGACTATAGGTTAAAAGGTGAAAGCCCCGATAAGGCCTACAAGAAATCTCCCCTTCTTTTCTTTTTCAATTTTTGATCACTGTCTCCAACGAGCTTTGAAATTCATTAAAAAATATTTACCCATGATGGATTGGTTTGACCCGGTATTGGTTGGGTGATAGAATCATTTTTTAACCGTTAAACAATGAGAAGTAGCCCCATTGTCCATTAGATTCAATTTCGCTTGGTAAAACGAGAGACGAATCGGGGAAACGCTGATAATTGAATTTGGTCACGAGGTTCGGCAAGTTCTGCCTTCGGAATGTGGCAATAGATGGCATTTAGAGCTGGAAACGAATATCTATCGTATTGGCTGATGAACGAAAATGGAATGCGATAAAAACTCAACCAACAAAGAGTATTAGAATCCAAAGAGGGGTTGGTCCGCCGAAGAGCGATTGCAATAGAGAGAGAGAAAGACAGAGAGAGGAGGGGGGGGGGGAGGTGGGCGGAAAGAGAGAGAACGTTGAGAAAATGGGAAAACGTACCGTTGAGCGGCTAACGCGATTAAAGTGTTTCCTCTCGTCCCCTATATATCCTTCCAACCTTCGCTTTGGTGGAGGAATCCAGTCAACAGGATTGGTGACTATGGAAGGCACGGGCTGGTGTTGAATAGAAGTGCAAAGCGGACACTCGGCTGGCTAACCAAAAGTGAACCACCGTTGCGCCTGAATGGAATCCCAGACTTTACTACGGATGTCCTAACTGTTTCGTCATCCAATAACGGAGACGAGAGTGAGAGGAACTGGAGGAGGGCCAATGTTACGCCGAATCTCCGATCAATACATAAACGTGGAATTCCTGATAAGATAAGCGTGATAAGGCCATTCTTATTTTTTTTACTTTCAAAAAAGTGTTAAAATGATAAACAATAAATAATAAATAATGATGGAACTTATAATTTCTTAACTAAGTGAAACCTCAGTCTGCTAATAAACCTGCCAATATCCTCGAATTTTAGTTTAATTATTATTGAAAACGGTAAATTAACATTGTTAAGTATTAATTCTTTGTAAAATTAGCTATTTGTAAAGCAATATTCGTACGAAATCATCTGAGAGTAGAAAATCTATATTTCCTTCATTTTGGAAAAACTTCTTTTTCAAAATTACATTCGTGAGTAATACCTCAAAAACATGTAATTCCGAAGTTCAAGTTTTTGGAGTTAGAATCGAATAAAAAAGTGATAACTGAAATTGTCAAAAAACATTTTTTTTTCGCTCTCACGAAAAGCACTCTACTGTGTCGACTTGTTAATGGAAGAGAAGTTTATCAGCCCGCATTTCCGGCGTCATTAAGGATGGTCTTGCGACATAATTACAACAGTATATACTAAATAAAGGCAAAATCATGAAATATAATTTTTCAAAGATAATTATTTGAATAATTACGTGAACGTTTTTGAGCGTCATATAATTTATAAAAAATTTTTAAAGGTTTCACCGTTTGGTAATCCAGATATTCAGTGGTAAAAATCGCAACCCTGATATGAGGTCTTTTCAGAAAGTCATGAAAAAGACGATTTTTTATAACAAATATCGGGATTTCGAATTCAACCCACAATCAATATCAAATTTCACCTACGTTTGAGTATGATTGTTGAAACTGCTCATACAAATGCAATTTATGTTGAAATTCGTATAACGCAAGAACATCCTTAAGGACATGTCGAAGACATACCACGTGATACACGAATGCAATTGAGATAGTCGAAATTTTCAAATCGCAATTTCTCAAGCACGAAACAATTTTATCGTAAAATTCAAGCATCTATTTCTGTCTCTATGAATTCTACAAAGACTGATGCTCGATTTTTCGCCCCAAACTTAATAGACGCCGAGAAAACGGATTTCGAAAATTTGTGAGGTTATGTCGATGATCGTCATGCCCTTAAAGTAAGAAGAAACAGATTTCGCGGCTAGGAATACACGGGTCATCAAATCGGCTTGCGAATAAAGTGAATTTGTGAAATCGTCGAAGTGAATCAGCGTCGGGTAATAAAGAAGCTCATCCGTGTAATTGAGCGACGTCCCGAACTCGTTTCTGGCATTCCTGATGAAAAACAAAACGAACTATCGACGAGGGGAAAACTGGTTGCGATAAAAATTTACGAGGTAATAATTTTTCGAGCGACCTTGCCACAAGTATTCCAGTACTATTTTATGGTAATTCGATGTGCCAATGAGCTTTTTCACTTGAGTAATCCGTCATGTTCTACGAACTGACATAAATTTTCAAAAGTTCAGATGAAATATTTCCGTTTCACTATTGTATCGAAATCGAGCATTGAGAATTTCTTTTTTCTCTTTTTTACACAAAATATGAACTTCTCTTGGTGTCACGTGAGTGCTCTAAGCGAAATCGTATTTTAGTCACGATTTGAAAAAGGCTCGATCCAATCCGACGATTCTCGAGAGAGGGCCTTGAGAAACAAACGTTCTGATTCGACTAGCTAAAGAAACCCGAAAGAACGACGAATTCGAATTCGAAGAGGCTGGAAAAAGAAATTCAAACTTGGGCTACCAGTCTTATTCGATAAAAGAAAAATTTGATTGGAAGAAAGACAAAAAGAAAATATCCCGGATGTGTTTTGTCTCCTCCGCTATTCTCATATGCCTTCCAAATTGATCCTCTCTTTTTTTATTTACTTTCCGTCCCTTTTCTCATACGATTTCACATCCAAGTGGATTTCGAGCTCGTCTGGTTATATCGTGAGGCGTCAGCTCCGTGAAAAAAGCTCGTGAAAGCTCACCGTGTACAGGGTGTCCCAATTTCAAACACACGATTAAATCTCGAAAAAGAAAGTTGTCGAAAGTCCTCCACCAACATCTTTTTCCAATTTACGGATACGATTGATGATTCGACTAAAAAATAAAAGCGTTCGTTTCAATTTTCAAAAACCAGTTCCAAAATCTATCCAAAGTATCGTGAATCAGACCTTTTTAGTTTCGTGATTTGCTACTAGGGCAGTAGGGATTTGTGATTAGAACCGGCAATTGGAGTCCACTCTCACGCGATCTCTAAAGTAGATATATCTAAACCCATCCCGGCTAATTCGGTCGTTAAATCGAGTCGTGGAAATTTGTGATTAGAACCAGCAACGGTATCCTACTCTCGCAGAGTTTCCCTGGCTCAAGTTATTTAAAAGGGCACTTTCACCACTGTGGAATCGTAGCCGTTAGTCGAAAGCTCGCCAGGTCTCGTTTCGGAATTTGTATGCATTGAACAATTGCTAGTATCGTAAGATCAGAAATGGCATTTTCCTTATTGCATTTATCCGAACGTGGGGTGCAATACGATTATTGTATGATGGGAACGATTCAAACGAGGTTTCACTCCGCACGAAGGTGAGGGTGTATATGCGAGAGAGAGAGAGAGAGAGAGAGAGGAAAAATAGATTTAAAAAAAAGAGAGAAAAAGAGCAATCTAAAAAGAGACAACGAAAAGAAGAGGGAAAGCGTGGAGGCGTTAGGGGGCAGAAACGAGAGTGTGTGAGTGAACGCAAAAGAATCTTCCCTCATTTCCAAACGAGGTCGAGGCGGACGGAAAATCGAAAGCACTCAACGACACTGTATCGGATCGATCCGTGTATAGAAGAGGTTCCCGGTAACTATGTAAACGGATATTGTCCGTTCGTGTTGCGGTACAATAGCGTCATGATTCCACCTGATTGGTATAATTTTATTGTTCTTTATTGTCTTCGCCGCTCTCTCGCTTTGTCCGTTCAATTCTCCAATGCGAGGCTAGCATAGTTATCAGCCTGCAGCAGTAGAGAATCATTGGATTGAGCGCGTTACGAGTTACGATGACTGTTCCGTGTTTCGTTCGGATTAATGGCTATTGGAATTCTCTCGTTACCACATTATCGCATCTCGGATTCTCAGTCGACTCGTCCGACCCGAAAATCTCGAGTGTCACAAACGAACCTCAAATTCATTGGAAAAAGTGAGGTTGAGCGAAGGTTCGCTATGGGGTCTACCGGAAGTCCTCCACTGACTAAGGTACTTGACACGTGTAAAGTCCAGTGTCCAAACAAACCCAAACAAACGGATTGAGCTCTCATCGTCGAGTGTCTAAATTTGAATGGCCGCAAAAGCAACCGCCACGCTGTGGCTAACCCAAACAAATTTGCAGTCGATAGAAGGCGTGCGATCGGCACTTAGGAGTTTCTAAAATTTCGACGCACAAAAACTTTCGAAAACAAACAATGTTTTCAATATTACTTAGTGAATCTTTATTCTAATTATATGTAGTGATTTATCAGCACTGTACATGTTGTTATCAAAATTTAAGTTTAAAATTGAAGATTATATATTTAAAAAATTTTTTTTTGTACGAAGTTACAACGGGTATGGCCATATTAGGAACAGTGGTCTGAATAAAGCCCGAAAAACGCTTTTTTACAAAAAGCTTATAGTTAATAGTAAACATTGTTTTCTGAACCAAAATGATTATTAACACTGTATATCATGATGTAGACTGTACGCAACATACCATTCGACCTACAACTAAATTCATACGATTCATTCTTTGACATTATATTGCACTGTATACCGTAGTCTACAAACAGAAGTAACGAACAGGTACTAAAACTTATCACTAGCTGGCGTTACCTGTCACAAATTGAAGTTTTTTTTCACAAAGTCGTTAGTGGTTTGAACAAGTTCGCGTGTACTCCGAATTGAAAATTATTAAAAAATATTTTTTTCGCGTTTTGAGGCTTTATTGTGAATAACATGGACAGGTAAGTGTATAAATATTTGATATCTAACGTTATCGATAACATTTATTTTCATTATTTGGCTCTTTTTTTGTAAATTTATTTGGGTTTGTTTTTCTTTTTTTTTTAGAAAATAATTGAATAAATGAAAAACTATGAAACACGTATATTCTTATTTTGTTGTAATGACCCGTAAACCACACAAAATAAAAAATCCATGTTCTTGAGTTTTAAAGGGTTAATACGTTCATTATTGAATAAATGATTAAATAAACATTTTCATTTTATTCGAACATTCATAGTTTTTTTTGTACTTAAAAACAAACAATATGGGCCTTACATGGGTCAGGTACCTTATATTCAGCCGTCCAGACATATTCGATTAGTTTCTCCCGTCGAGTAAATCGGGCCAACAATGGGACGGTACTGTTTCCGCCAGTAATCGATATCCCGGCTGGCGACCTTGAAGATCCTACAAAATGTGTGCTTCCAAGCGAATCTCGACGAGCTTGGCAGCGCATCGTCCAAAACCCTTTACATTTTGCATCCAGTCTACATTTCAAGACGGATCGATCGAGGAAATCCTCCCGATGGAAAATTTCGACCTGTTAATGTTTCGTGGGAAAACTCTCTTTTGGAAAATAAGATGGACGATTTATGCGTGAGATTATACGAGTCAAGCAATAGAGATTCTCGCGAATACCTACAATCGGAAATTCCGAAGGAAAATTCTCGTGAAAACGTGATTGTCTCGTGCAAAGTCGAAAAACAGAAAGTAAAATGGATAGAAAGCAGAGGGGTGGGGGGTATAGAGAAATACAACGAGTTTGCGATATAAAGCTCCTCTTCCCTCGTTCCCCGACGATATTTTATTTTTACGAGCTACCTCGAGACCCCGTTGTCTCTTTCTTTCTTCATCCCTTTCTCTTTCTTTTTCTTCGCTCCACTCCAACGGGAATCGCGAGAATTTCTTTACCCGCTCGTGGTGCACTTTCAAGCTCTACCCACTAATGCATAAGCGGAAACAAGAAGAATTACGCAGTTACGTAAATTATGAGTGGACCGGAAATGGGTTTCTAACGTACCAGTATGACGCTTCTCGAGAATCTTCGGCGGGGGAGGAAAAAAGAAACCAAGTGCCCGGAGGGCTTGCTGGTCTTCTCGGACTCGTTCTCCACTGCCGCTTCCGATTCTCGTGCTCAACCGTCTCACCCAAACTCCCCCCCTTCTCGGTTGCTTCATCTTCCTCGTCGACGATTAATGTCCGAGAACTCGCAAATTCTTGACCTGTCAGTTTGAAAGCTTTGTTTCAAGAGGGAGATGCACCCACTACCCCTTTAGCCGCTGATCAGGGTAATAGTTTCCCACGGATTTCGTAAACGGCTCTTCAGAATTTCATGAATTTCATGAATCTGACCAGACTATGTGAAAATGATAGACGAACGGCTGTTTTCTCAACAAATGTCTCAAATTGAAAAAAAAAATACAGATTGTGTTACCACGAGAGTGTCGTGATGGAAATGCTGTAAAATAAAAAGATTGGTTAATGTCAAGAGTTGGAGGGGAGAAGAATCGCATAGCTATATGGGTCGTTCTTCTTGATGACCTACAATAGTCTGTCCATCGTCTTATTATGGCATCTCGTTGGAGTATTGATATTTACGGTTTTTTAATTCGTTTCGAATAAAACGTCCATATTTTGTAATCTATTAATGTTATGTAATTTTTTATTTTCTCTAACCAGCATATTTTATACGTTTGTTTTCCGTATACTGCCGTGACAGAGTGGTAAACCGAAATGTGGTCTCTACAGAAAAAGGACACTCTGTCACACTATTTTTAAAAAAACCGACGTTAAAAAACGAATTTTTATTAGTCGGAAAGGAAACTTTAATTAGTCCTAATGAAAACACAGAAGCAACTTTTTTTTTAATCCCATAAAAGTCACAATTATGTGTAGTTCAAAAACCAAAAAAAAAAAACAGAAAAACGTCGTTTTATTATAGGTTAAAAAGAAGAACGACCCATATTCAAAATACACATTTTTGAACCTTAATCATTTGATTCTGTCACGTGTTTTAAGAGATCCATGGAAAACCATAATTTGTAGGTATTTGTTTAGGATTTTGAGAAAATATCGTCTATAATTGAGGATAGTGGTAATGTCAGTTCTGAGTGAAGCCATTGAGGGGTCTCAAGCTAATTTTTTTAAAAGGTCTTTGAATTGATTTACGATTAAAAATTCCACTTTTACTTAACAACTTTTTTCGATTTGATGTTAAAGAATTTATGTATGTTGATATTGATGTTCGTTGAGGTGAAGCCGTCACGAGTTTGTTCCTCAATTCGTTTTTCATACGTTTACATTTGGGAACGCACGACTCTGTCGAACTTTCCATTAAAAGTTCATAAAACTGCAGTTCCTTAGTCGCGTGTCTGTTTTTCGTAGTAGAAACCGCAACTCTACCAAGTAGGTCAGCAACAATGCCTTGGTTTTTCTTGTGAATAGTTTTGGTCCGCTCTGACGACATTTCGAATTCTTTTCAACGTCCTTTTCTACCATAAGAGATTTACTGCAAAAGACGATGTTACAGCAGGATACAAATCAGCAGAAAAATGCCTGATTTGTTTCCTGGCTAAGTAAAACCAGGAATTGTATTAAAATTTCTTTAAAAAATTTTGTTATTATACTGATTAGAATTTTAATACTCAAAATGATGTGTTTGAAAATTAAATTAAATTAAATTGAAAATAATGTGAAAAATGTTAATTTTTAATTTGTGATTTATTGGAAAATGATATTTATTGGCGTTTTTCGACTAAAAATGATGTACTTTAAAATTGAATTAAATCTAGTTCAGGGCAAATGCAGACCTTGAATTTGCTATTTTTGCTGTATAGCTAATCCCAGCCTGGCTTGTTGTCTTCCAGACATTACGGACTCTTTGATTCACAAGCGAACACCCGTTATATACGACCTTTATATTTCAAGGTGGTTATACTTGAACTGTGTAAATTTCTCCACGGTTGAAGAAGCTTTCGCTTATACATCGACAGTTCACCAGCGATGAGATGTTCAATCATGCACAATCGTGACCTCCGGGCACACACGTACCAAGTCTATCGCTATTTACTTTTATTAGTAGATATATATGTACACACAACGAACCTCGAAGAATTTCGATGTTTTTTAGTCTGTCTCGTCTCCGTTGAATAATTAAAGAAAAAATCTTGCCATCTGTTATCACGTTCAGGATGTTCTCTTTTCCTCCATCTCTTTCATTCTTGTTACGTATACAGAAAGAGAAAGAGGGAGAGAGACATTTCCAATGGTAAAGCGTGGACGAACCAAATTGATTGGACCGCGTTTTTGTACGCTTGTGAAATTCCCGCGTGATCATCGAACCGTGAGAAATCTCGCTGGGATTTTTCGCTTTCGGTTGTGTGCACTCGTCCCCGCTCTTTTTCTCATCTCCGAATTAAAAAAGGATGATCGACGTGCATAGCAAAGGGAGAAAACTCATTATCGAATTAGAGAGATTCGCTGGTCTCTCCGGCTATTTAAAAACTCCCCGAGAGTTCGAATTGCATTGGACGTCACGATAGAAGCACCGAGCAATCAAAAATAACTGATTTATTCACTTTTTTTATATTTTAATAGAACACTTACGTTTCAATTTATGAAACAATAATCCTGGCACCTCTTCAATCGTCGAATAACCGATTTTTAAATATATCATTTTTTAATATATTTCAAATGAATATTAGAGGTTTTATTTGTACGTTTTTTTACTATCCATCGATTTGTGTCTTCTAATGTGATAATTTTTGTTATCGAACTTGTAGCTTTATAAATATAAATTAATTAATCAGTCAATTGACCGCACATTTATAAACAAAAAAGTCATTTCAATAAAGTTCATTCATAAAGTAATTTCAAAATAATTAAATAAGCTTTGTAAAAATATATTTTTAAACCCTTTCTTCTTCCTGGTAACTGTTCGGAATCTTGAGATTATAAATTCTGAAAAATGTGGTTTTTCTGCCAAAATCGTTTTTAAAAAAAAATAAAATCGTTAAAAATCGTTTAAAAAAAAAATTCCTCCCAATAAGAAACACCAGGTAGCTCTGAGTTTCGATACGAACTCGAAAGTGTTTGTCTTCGTGATGCGAGGTCGTACATAATTCTGCTCAATCTTTCCGAGGATGAATAGAAGACTTTGGAGGTTTGGACAATGAGAGGGAAATCCTAGAGACGCAGCTTGCGCGAGAAGAAAAATGTCGGTGGAGAGGATGGATGAGAATGGGCGAGAGCGAAACTTTTCAAACGGTGATGTCTTAAGTTATAAAAAATGCATCGCTCATGCCCAAGGTGATGTGGGAGTTGGAACATCAGTATGGGCATTCCTGAACCCTAGGGACCCCGAGGACCATAAAATTTTCTTGTGGCCAGAGTCACTCACTCCCCAGTGTATAAGCCCCTTACACACGTTTCCGACCTAAAGAAATGACTCAAGATTTAGCAAATGGGGATATACACTCTCGTTGATTTCATTGATTCTTTACTGTCGGTCCGGCGGTAAACCCTGGCGCCATCCCCTGGAACAACCCTATACTCCTTATTCCCTAGCATCCACCTCATATCCGATTCTTCGTCTCGATACATTCTTCGAAAAGATAATTCTATTTAATTAGGAATTATCAGAATAATTAGTTTTTGAAAATGGCATATAAAATCCATTATGTTTTTTATGTTTAATACATTTTTTTTATAGCTTATTTATTATTTTATAGTTTAGGGTAGTTTGGGAAAATATTTTTTCGTGTAGTTTACAAAAATATTTTTTTAGTTGGAATAGTTAATAAACTATTTTATTAACTATAACAACGAAATATTTTTTAGTTGATATAGTTTAATAAACTATTTTATAGTTTATAAAATAGTTACTAACTGAAAAAAAAAGAAAAAAAAAGATAAATAACAATAAAACTATAAAATAAACTAAAAACCATAAGAAAAGAAAAAAACGATGTAGTTTAAAAAACTCTAAAATAGTTTATTAAACTACACCAAATTTTCTAAGCGCACTCAGAAGCTGTGCAAAATCCCCGACAGATATAGGCTCTTCAGCTGATTCTCTGATACACAGACATTTCGATCGAACTACCTAAATCCAGCACTATCTAATCCCCGAAACGTCGAATGTCCCCTGATTGCTTGAGTACCGTAAAACGGTCACGGCTCCGAGTATTGTCCGTGCGGAACGTTCTGTATCTCACCGTAGATCCAACGCCGAATTTCGAAAATCCATCATTCCCAACAATCTAAATCCCACAATGCAAAGTTTGATCTATTCCAACCCAGTCGAGCCTAGGCACGAATCACCCTGTAAAAAAATGTCAACTACATATCTTCACCGTCATTATCAATGACACCTCGTTCATTTTTTTTCTCTCATTGAAAAATCGTCACACGACGAGCAATCAATCTAGTACGAACAAACGATTCGGCGCGTTCGACAAAACGGCGAAAATATCAAAAACCCTTCATTTCCCATTTTCGACATATTACAAAAAAAAAAACGTATCGACTCGGAAGTTGCTACCTTTCATCAACCAAGCATATTTTTTATTTACCTCTTGAAAGAGTTTCGCTCGGTCTCGGTGGTTGTTGCTTCATTCCAATGTAACCCTCACTTTTTTCCATCCCTCCCCTCCTGACCTCCCAACCTTCCTCTTCGTCCAACCGTCCTTCAGCTCTCTTTCTCTTCCTCTCTCGGAAAACTTCATTATCGGGCTTGCGCGTATAGCACTATCTCTCCTGCTCCCTTATCTCTATCCTTTACCACAGGGAGAGGGAGGAGGTAAGAGAGGGAGGAGGGAGGCAGAAGCGAGAATGAGAGAGACGCTGATGATGATTAGCCGACCGACACAGTACGAGGGAGGCTATCTGGTTGTAGGGAGTAGAGAGACGGTACCCTCGGGGCAAGAGGTTACCAGTGACGCTCTACGGTCTGGAAAGTGAATACGTCAGCACTCTCATATCCCTTATATCGACAGGTTTGATTTTTTTGTCGAAGCCGTCGGGGGTTCATACTATGGGCGTTTGCAGCTTGATCGTACGAGGGTTTTGCCCTGTTTTTGTTTAGTCGCGATGTAGTCACTGTTGAGATCAGAAGCCGGCCTAGCCTTTGGTAAGAACGTTTCTCGTATACTATCGTTGTTTAATTGATCAAAATGGTAATTATCGACGAGACGAAAACCGATTGTTTTTTTGCTGGAATCAAGTGTATCGAAGTTTTCATCGTATCGTGTGTGTATTTAGGTTCAATAATGTTTGATCCATTTACCACAGCTGCGTTAGACCCTTGTGGTTCTTAAAGGAACAATACAAACGAAAGAAAAATGTGAAAGTCGAGCGGATTGTTTACGAACAATTAACGGTGGAGAATGTTGTACCTTCGAGTCAAGATTACACAGGCAAACAATGTTTCCACATCAGAGGGCTGCTGGAATCAGAAATAAAGTAGGAGTCTGGCTAGGTACATTTTTATTTGCCTTGTTCCACGAGGTAAGCTCTTATCCAGGGAAAAAGTTGCTTAACTTTTGTCTACACTGAGTTCATGAGGTAAAAAAATCTGGGATTCCAGAGGTCGAAGGAATCGAGAAATGGAAAGTAGAGAATGAAATATAACTGGGCATGGGGGAAAAGACAGACAAGGAGAAAACAACTGGGTGGTCTGACCGTTGGTTCACCAGTCTTACCGAGTCGTGGAATATTCCAAATCCACAATACTACCTCCCCTTCCCTCACTACCTCCCGATCGGAATTTGTCGCGAAGCGGTTTCCCAACAGTTGTTCTTCGAAGCAAGGACAAATATTCATTGGGATGCCACGGTGAAGGCACTGAACAAACTTCAGGCAAATTGAAGATAGAGGGTGAGAGAGTTGGTCAGGAAGCAAACAATACCGATTCACATTATCGCCTGAATCGCGATTCATTGTGACCACAAACAACGGACTCGGAATTCTTGGTCATTCGAAGTACCCATGATTGTGATGATTATTAAATATCTTCGACGTGTCAGCACAAAGGTATTTTTCGTAATTCGAATTTTTGAAAATTAGCAATATCCTTCTGTCGCCATTTTTTCTTATCAAGAAATAAAACCAAATTCGTAGTTTAAAAAATAATCTATATCTTTATGAATGAAAAAATATTGAAAATATGTTGAAAACGATTTTATTGCTTGATAGCTATTCTTCGCCTCGAGGAAAAAAATCGAAAAAAGGCAACTATTTTTTGTCTCAAAATCGGTTAAATTTAAAAAGCATTGAATTATCGAAGAGATATGTATTCGCCATATACCATGAAGTGTGCAAACTCCCATCTGAAAGATCAAGATTCAAAACGACTGCACGAAAAAGATGAAATTTCTGCTGCAACAGATGAAAAAAAAGGCATTCAGGGAAAGCAACGAGTTAGTGAAACTTAAAACAGCAGTGCTGTAGAAACAGATGAAATCGCTATCTCCGCAGTAGTTTTGAGGCATTGAGCTCGGGGCGAACATGAATGCGCAAAACAAGCTGAATAAGCATCGCAATATAGCCGTGAGCCTTGAGAAAAGAGCAGCGCTATCATTCCTTTAGCTTTGCTAGATTTGCACGGTTGTAGGAACGAGGACTTGTATTTGCCGTGCGCAAATAGACAAACGCGGCTTCTTGCCCTGAAGGTAGTGACATCGTTTACTAAACCAGCCGCAGTCGTGCCGTAGCTAAGCCCATTTCTACGTAGGAAGCAGAGACCGACTGTCCTGGAATATTCACTTCGCACTCTTAAGTAACCTTTCCTTCATTAACCTTTGATTTAATGGCTAATTATGGAGACTCGTTTGGGATAAGTATGCCAAAGTTTAACCGTTTGAAGGTTCATCGTGTCTAAAGGAACTTCCCTGCTACCCGGAGAGGGGGAGCTCTTGGGAATCCTTGAGAACACTTGGGAACCCTTGGAACCCAAACGAACCCAAACGAACTCCCCCCTCTCCGGGACATATCAGAGGCAATATTAAAATGTAACCATAAGCGAAAAAGTGCCCCTTTCCAATTATTGTTTTTTTTTCACTATAAAAGTTTAGACCTTAATCGTAGTCTACGAGCGGAAGAGGCGCCGGTAGAGAAGACCGGAAATAGAAGGAAACTAGCGCTCGTAACACGCGACTAATGTACTTCGGCAAACGAGCCAGGTTGCCGGGAAGCAAAGTGCAACGTACTGCACGGTTGAATTAGAATGTTGAAACGAGGTAGCTTTGTCAATGTCCTCCGGGTGAACTTCCCATCAGTAGGGCCTTTTTCCCTTGACGCGGTAGTTAAATCTACCCTTCCCAGTTTCCTCGTTCCAGTACACGTGTAAACGCATCAGCGGAGTTTGTTCACCATCTGAAAACTGGATCTCGGTCTTCATGGTCCGGGCTATCCGTTTAATACGCGGTATAATTAAGAGGTATTTCAACGTGCGATCTATGTGACGCCTAGATACAGTATACCAGCAGGAGTTGTAGTATTTGCTATTTTTGCTGTATGATCAATCCTACATTGAAATCAGACTACGAGTACTTCCGGAATCTCGATGATTGCCGTATCCGACTACTGATCAGAAATACCTGGAAGAATGTGGTTTCTTCTTCCACTAGCGACTGCCAGTTCTTTTCAGCTTCCATACTGTGCCTGACAAGCGCTTTGTAAAGGCAAATATTGATTTCCGCTCTCAGCCGAGCTCAGAGAATTTCGCATGTTTCGTTTGCGTTTCTCTCTCTCTTCCTCTCTCTCTCTCCCTCTATGCCTTAATGATCCCTTTGCGAGGGCTTTGGTTTACCGATGCGTTTCAAAGGCCACCGGAACTTTTGAGGAATCGCGTGTACTGATGTCATGTTGCGTAATGAAGAGAAATGTCCATGTGCATCATCAACAGACGTAATCCAGGCTGCGCCGGCAGCGACTATCACGAAAGACCCGGAGAAGCTTAACATCCGAAGATTCTTTATGCCGTTCGTGTGGTGGATTCTCGTGGGGTATACGCGGAGTTAGTGGTGGGATATTAGCGAGTGCTCAGGGCGGAACATCGTTACGTATTCCTGGAGTCTTGGTGGTTCACCCGAGATTCCGTTGGCTCTTTCTCCCCCCCACTACCATCTAGAGTACGGAAAATAGGTACCCTACATCTTTGCCCTTGTGTACTTCGCGCTGACTCCTTTCTCTCCTATCCATATGTTGGTCGCATCTCATCAACTCCCTAGCTGACAGCAAACATTGTCCTCCCTGCTCCGGGTAATGCTCTCGAGAGGACCTCGGCGTACCTACCGTGACCGCATACCTCCTCTCCTTCCTCACCTTCCTTCCTACAACTGATCCTGCTCACGTCCTTTAATAAGAACCGGGCGACTGATGACGTGGATTACGATGTTACTTCGCTCTGAGAAAAGCAAAGACTGCTTAGGGGTCACGATAAGTGCTTCATCCATTTCGTAAGATTCGTGGCTACGCAAAATTCGAGTTGTCGGGCGGTATTGATCAGTCTTAGGTCGTCTATTAGGGTCTGGGCTCGATGACCTATATTCATCGCTAGATCCGAGATTCCATCTCACATTATATCTAACTCCATCATACATCTCTGGATCAGAGATTCGATTCGAAAATGGTTTTTTTTTTCTTGTTGCATCGAAATTGAATTATGCCTCTGGCGGATTAGCCATAGGCAGTTCAGGATATATACACGTGGGAAGATATCAGACATAGATGCATGGATTTCAAAACATACCCAAAATTCTTGGAAACCTGCGGATCGATAGTTCTTGATAATATAAATAATATATTTATTCTATATAAATTTTTTTTATTTCACTCATTTATTTAAAATAAGTGAAATTATAATTTATGAACATAAAAAATTAAATTATAAACATTATCTATTAACATGGATTCTCTTAAAAAAATTCACTTACTTATTTAGTAATTATGGTAAATATTCGGAAGTGTCACTTCCGTAAGAATCGAGCTGATATTTTTTTGTGTGGTTTCGTGTAGTTAAAAAAAACATTATATTCAATATTATTATAATAGCGTATCAATTAAAACAACGTCAATAAATATATCTTTAAAGATTTTCATTCGTTGATTTTTTACCGTTCTTTTTTTCAACATTTCTAAATGAAATATTCTTGCAAAATGCAATAGAGAAAAATCAACGAAATAGAAAAAGTGAAAAAACATTGTAAAGTTCTAAACACATTATGCCCGAATGAAGCATAACTCAATATGAGGTTTTATAATAATAAAAAATGTATACAAAACTGTACAGCCACTTTTTAGCGAGAGTTACACTTCCGAATATTTACGGTAATTATAAACATGAACTCAACACATTTGAAATATTGCAACCAATTACTGGTTGCAAAACATATGGAACTAAGTCACCGCAAATTCTGTATTACATAATCAAAATTGGTCACTTTTAGTTCCGAGAAAAAAAAAACTATGTTTGGGTTAGTTAGTTGGGTTGTAAAAATGGTGTTTTATTTAATATCCGAAAATCAGTCGAAATGACCCTCGAAGAAGTATCCTGCAGCTTCCTTGTTGGCTTAATACGGTACTGGTTGAATAACGGTACACTTGAAGGCAGATACGAATGTGCACCCTATTGGCTGTACAATGGCTTCAATTCTTCAATTGTCACTTCGAAGACAAAAGATCTCACGGAAAATATCCAACAAGTGGCACAGTCGTTTTCTGAAGTAACTAAAATATTCTTGGGCGTCGCGGGAAATGATCTCGTCACTGGAGGCAGATGTACAATGATTGTTGCTTTCGCTGTGTCTCTTCGTATTCCCTATAGGGCTTTGTCTCCAGGGCTCCGGAACTCCGATTAATTTAAATTAATGTCGCACCCGGATGATTCTCAGCAACGAATCTGGAGGTGGATTGAATGTTTCACAAGTCCCTGGGATGACATTGTCTGGAGCATGATACGCCACTGGGAGAGACTTCGCTTGTTCCGACCGCACGCGACCAACTTTCTCGAATCTCCTCGTCTCGAATGTGTTGGAAATACTGAAGAGAATATAACAGTTAGCGAGCGAGGAGAAGATACCATTAAAAGATTATACTCGGGTTGCATATTCGGATGCTGAAGTGTGCTATGGAACACATGCCAAGAAACGAGCGAGGGATAATGCTGGAAAGAAAAGAGAAAAGGACAAGAATGAGAAGGAAAGAATAATGCTTGCAAGTTTTGCCGGAGACTCGATTTAAGGTCGCTATTTTACAAGAGCATTGCACCCGAGTTACCAGAAAGTTATTCTTTTATTCCCCATGGTGAAAAAGCCTTTTCCTCTCCGGCTATAAGCTCGACCATCCAGTAACCTCTGGAAGTATAATTACTGATTTAATTAATTAAACTATTCTATCCCCGTCTCTCTGCCAAGAGGGTAAACTGCCGCTCGGAAAAAAGGTAAGCTTCAACAGAACCGAGTACAAAGATAGGATAACGTACATTTTTGAAAAGCTCGCAGCTTGGAATATTTCCTGACACAATACGATGTCATTACATCCGCTACTGAAGTAGGCTACCAAGCTTACCCTTAATCGTCAACCCTTTTCAAATGCAGCGTTAAATTTTCATTCCAGCTTTTGTCGCGCAACACGAGACTTATCAATATTCACGTGGATTTACCCTTTTCCAACCTGATTAATCATTTCGACGTCAAGGCTCGATTGTTCTTCAACCTTTTTTGCCTTTTTCGTCATTAATGTTCTTCAACCTTTTCTGTCTTTTTGGTCATCAACAAGAACGCAGAGGAACACGAGATTCTCAAAAGTTAATATTTTCAGCAAATGATGAATAGTTTCAATATCAGCTGATTCATAATTTTATCGTCAACACTTGATTGTTTTTTAACCTTTTCTGTCTTTTTCGTCATCACTGTTCTTCAACCTTTCCTGTCTTTTTCGTCATCAATATTCTTCAAGCTTTTCTGTTTTTCGTCATCAATGTTCTTCAACCTATTTTGTCTTTTTGGTCATCAACAAAAACGCAGAAGGACTCGAGATTCTGGAAAGTTAATATTTTTAGTCGCTGATTAATAGTTTCAACATCAGCTGATTGATAACTTCAACGTCAACGCTTGATTGTTCTTCAACCATTTCTCTCTTTTTGGTCTTCAATGTTCTTCAACTATTTCTGTCTTTTTGGTCATCAACGTTCTTCAACCTTCTGTCTTTTTGGTCATCAAAAAGACCGCAGATAAACACGAGATTCTCTAAAATTAACATTTTTAGCAGCTGATTAATAGTTTCAACATCAGGTTGTTCTCAATCTGTATTAATCATCAAAGAGCCTTCAAAATGTCATCTGGAAGGGCGGGTCACAAATTTTTGGAGTACGCAGGTCGTTGAACCATTTTACCACTAGGGGATGAAATAATTCAGCTCGTCTTGTTTACAGTAGCATCGTCGCCCAACTTTGCAGCGCTAAGTGAGTTTCCGCGCATACTTAGGGAAACGTCACCGAATAATTCAATACTTTAATTAGGAGGATAACCCCTAGGGCATCCTACGCTGGAGCAACTCAATATTACGCCTTGCAAGCGCAAATTATATAACGGAAAAGTTCCGAGCAGTCTATACTTACGGTTTTCTGCCTCCGAGCGACTTCTTCCCTCTTTTCGATCGAAGAATTCTTCCCCCCGATGGTGTCTTCCGGCTCTCGTGCAACCCTCCGGTCGACGTTACCTACGGCGCCACCGTTCGCCTCCTCGTCATCAACGCTCGATTCAGAGATGCACTTTGTGCCCACTCGGTGGCGACACACCTAGTTCCGTATCTCGCGGAATGATCCACCAAGCGGAACGAACAAGAGCTTCTCTTCTCTTCTCAATGAAAAAGAAAATCTTTCCTCGAGGGGAGAAAAAGAATAGGGTAATTCGAGGACAGATGACCGTAGAGGAGAGATGGCCCAGTGAAATATTACTAATTTTGCCAAGATATGGCAGTGTTTTCTGTTGTTAATTCGAACGCCGCCATCGTTCTCGCAACACTGTGTTGGAGTTTGCAGCAAAAAAATAAATAAAAAAGAGAGTAATTTGCAGTTAATTCCTTCAGCTAGTTAGAAAATAAATACGCCCGGTGAGTGATTAAACTGTTGATATAATGTAGACAACTTTTTTGCC